>JAVTVY010021554.1:0-87822 GCA_036873755.1 Hanleya hanleyi | reverse complement strand
CTTCCTGACGAGTGCGCATGCGCTCAAATTCTTTAACGCCGAAATTCCTCTCTCTTTGATGCCCATCCATATAAGCAACGCTGTCTGAAGACTAACGCAGTTCTCCAGTGTCGTTCAACACGCCAACATGACTTGCTCTATTTGTGATCGGAAGTTCACCAGGTACTACGATATGCTGAGACACAAGAGAAATATTCACGGATATGAAGAGGCTGAAGGGGAAACTGAGGGCCTGTCCGCCGGTACGGATAATGAGGTGTTGTCACCTGGTACGGATAATGAGGTGTTGTCACCTGGTACGGATAATGAATGTTCGCCCTCTGACGCCGACAGTGTTCGGTCGTCCCAGGATGGGAGCTCATCCTCCCACGCGGACAATGATAGCTCGACCGGCGAAGGCGAGAACTTGAACGATTCAGATATGGTCAGCAGCGAACCGTCATTTTGGGATCTCATTGTGAATGAGGCTATTGATGCACACGCCGAGACTATCGAGGCAGAGGGACCGGACGAAGAGGCAATACAGCGGGCGTACATCGACATGCTACCTCGAATAAGAAAATCTGCTATGACCCTCTACGAACAGTATACCTTATTTCCTATTGAAATGAAGAGAGATCATAATCATAGGTCCATCATGAAAACGAAGCGCTACTTGGAAGAAGATATGGGTTTACCCCCCAGGGAGGCTCTGAAAAACGCTGTCAAAATGCGAAAACAGCTGTTCAAGGACATGCTGCCATTGGAGTATCGCGCACTGACAGAAAGCGAGTCTGACGCATAACTATGACTGCTTATTTTCGGACAAAGATAAAGGTGAAAAATGACGGAAATATACGACGATGCTTCTGACGTATAACGTATCAACGATGGGTTCTCATTGAACACTGAGAAAACGAAAAGATGACGAAGATGGCCGAAATGATGCTGAAGTACGACATTGAGGGTTTTTTGCATCGTACACTGATAAGAGGGGGCTTCAGACTAATGTCACTCTGTAGTTTAATGACCTGTAAACATGCCCATAACGGCTCACCGACCATATAGGTATGATGTAACATCCGGCGCGGTAACATTTACGAAACGCGAGGTCTCTCTCTCTCTCTCTCCCCCTCTCTCTGGCGTCGACGGGCGTCAAGACGGGCGTTGGCGTGCGTTAACGGGCGTTCATATTGACGGTGGCGAGCGTTAACTGGCGTTACCGCCTTAGGACTGGTGTTGTCGGCGGGTAGAGAATAGTGTTTCTATATTCCCTGACCTTATTCCAGAGTGTTGATCGTTTCTCTTTCGAGAGAATAAGTCTGATGTCTATTATTTCGTGGCTATGCAGAATCCGATGCTAATATAATTGGACGTCGATGACGTTCTTTAAAACTCGCTCTGCTTTCACGTCGAGAACCTTCCCGACCATTAGGATCAATGTTGCCCCACCTAGAGCTAGTTGAGTGAAATTTCCCCTGTTCTTTCCGCTTTTTAGCGATCCGGGAAAATTCATAATTTTTTTCATTCACACAGCCCATCACTTGACCGAAGTCCTTTCTCCACGTAGACAGAGTAACCCGAGGTCAAATATCATAGGTCAAACATCTCCCATTTTTCTTCTCTTTTTCCTCCGTCCATTTTCACTTCGTATCAACAGAAGTGCTACGAAATTTCGCCTTTATACACTACTGTTGAAGTTTGAATGGAAAGGACGAGAAGGCTTTTGCTGTCGGATTTATCGGATTGTCACGGTATTTGAATTTTGTTTTTCTTAACTTTCATGATTTGTCTGACTGAGTTCGCAAAGAACAACCAACATTGCTGTCTTTGGTATGGCTTCGTTTACAGAAGCGACGCATTCTGCATCTATCGCGAAAAAAACATAAATCTTTCTAATTCGCAATTACTTTTGCCTCGCAGTCCGAGTGGAAGTGCTTCAGCATTTTCCTAAATAATAAATATTGTTAGTTGTGGAGCTTAAGTCATGGCGAAATATTTTTTCCTTACTGAAAATGAAACCGAAATGAGTCCTCACGGGCTTAATTAGAGGTACTGATGCTTTTTCTTATCTATCCAAGAAAGGATACGAGGCGAAGAGGTGTATACACACGCCATGCAGAGACGTACACGGGGTTATAATTTTAGATTTCGCGGCCATTCCATATCATGGTCCGACAAATACAGACTCTATAATGTCAGATTCCCAGACACGTGTATCTTTTCGCCGATAGGTAGCATATACTCCCGACTGAACAACTGTCGAGATCTGTTTTATTATCCTATAGAACAAAGTCCATTTTAATTGAGCGTTAATAGACAGGTCTTCGACATTTTACACGCCCAATACCTCATAGGTTTTTTTTCTTTTCTGTTATACCCTTTCAGCTTAATTTGAGGGGGTGCTTTTAGCTCTTACAACGGATTAGGCGCGGTGTACGGAAGTAAGCATACGGTCTAGGTCATATATTGAATTTTGAGTTTTCTACGGCCCCCCCTGATGAGGATATGCCTGGGATATGTTTATATATCATAGATATAGCCCGAAAATATCCGAAACACTGCTCTGAGCGTATAGCATGTGTACACGTATTACATTATCGGGCAGATGTCGGGTTAAACGTGGATGTGTTCAGGAACAATTCTTCTTCTCACATTTCACACCGCTTTAAACATATTAAAAAAACCTTTCTTGAATCGCATTCCACGCAGATAGTATTTATTTATTTATAAACTATTTCAATCATGGAAATTTCCATAGGGAGGATTGGGTAACATAGGATCAAATCGAAGGGCTGGTACATTAAGTTTGTGTAGATATTCACTGAACCCATTTACTGAAGGAAATTTCACCTCCAGTTACAGCTATGTCATATTGAACATGACAACCGATATTCAGTTACATTTTCAAAGCCTGATTCGTAAAACAGAGCGGACGCGATGGAATGGCTACGGATTTTTATCCTTGCGATCCAATACTCGACGGGTAGAGGGTACTGGCTTGCTAGAAGTTATCCGCTTTCACTTTTTCAACCCAAGAAAATTCCGAGAAAATATTCTTTCGTTAAAATTTACCGGTATAAGGTGCAAGATATAGCTCGTCATCGGTAATAGACCCTAGTTAGGACCAGGGGGACTACGTCAGGAATTTATATCGGTCGTCGACTACTTCAACACCATATATTATTCTACATGATTAAGATATTCCATTTTTGTTTTGTTCTTCCCGTGTTTCTGCTTTTGATACTCGTCGTCAAGAGGCCATGCGGAGTTTATACATGTACTCAGGCTCTGTCGCTATTTGATCTAAGGGGCCTTTATTCCAAATACATGGGACTGTAAAGGGCAACGCATTCTATTTCCACACCATTCCAAGCGAGCGGACGTACTAATCCGCCATTGCCACAGAACATGGGGCTACCATGGAAAAACTAGCCGTGTTAGTGATCTACCTCGGTAGTCTTCAGGTGTACATATAGCGAATTGTTCAGAGCGAAGGTGTTCCATGTAACTTTGAAAAAATTAAAACTTCGCCGGATCAAACGTATAGGCAATATTAAAACCCTTATATTAAGATAGTGTAATTCCAAAATAACGAAAATATTGTAATATTAAAACTGTAAATGGAGAAATCTAGGTAGCTGACGTATTTCAGAGTACAGGCCCAACCAGGTCCAGTCAAATCTTCCGAAAGAGAAATATCTAATTATGCGCAAACAATTTAAAACAGGAGAAACCAACACCGTATGATACCGTAAATTATTTACGCTACAAGTCCAATGTATTCATTCGTTAATGAGACAAATCTTGCCCTATCTATATTTAAGGCTACCTTTTTATTTTAACTTTTCATGCAACCTAAACTTCGAGTATGTGAATTGAGTCGAAAGGGGGAGGGGGGGGGGGGGTATCCGGGTTAAACTTGATACATAGCTTCGCACACACACACATCATATACATGTATCTCTCCCTTGTGTGAACCTGTTAGACATTATTCATCTACTTTCAAGGCCATCTATTCTTTAAATGCATTCATCCCTCCCCAAATCACCTTCCATTGTAACCATCCACTTCTTTGTTATATACATGAAATACTGTTACATGTAGTGTGTTTAACATAACATACATGTATTGGAAGACTATACATGTATTTCAACATACGGGTCTATCATTCCACAGAACCGGCTGTAAGGATTGTAAGGGGCAATGCGTTTATATTGTCACACCGTTCCAAACCAGTGGTCGTACTCAACCGTCGTTGCTCCCAGAACATTGTGGTAACATGGAAATACTAGCCGTGTTACTGATCTTCCAATTCGCTTGTCTTCAGGTTTACGTGTATCAGTGAACTGTTCATAGCAAACGTGATCAATGTATCGGTAACTTTACAAATGTTCTGAATACCAGTGCAAACTTCGACGAACAAAAAGTAGGTAATATAAAAGCCGATATATTCCTACGAAGTATAGGCTAGTCAGCGAGTCCATTCGAATCCTTTCGTCGACAAAATAAGGATAACCGATGACATTAGAACCTTGATTTTTTTGCATGAAGGTGGATTAGGAGACTGTTACCAGCAAGTTCTGACCTGACCTACTTTGATGAAGGTGATTTTTGATGAAAATCACCGATGATTCTGACTTGGGCTGTTCCCTTCTTAATACAGGCAGGATTTCAACTTGGGGCGGAGGATTTCCAAGAGCTCAGTGCGCGTCGGAGTTCTAATGTCTACTCTACTTCGTAGCTCCTGTGACGTCAGCCACACTGCCATGTTAAGATGGTGTAATTCCAAAATACCTGAAATATTGTAATATTGAAACTGTAAATGGAGACATCTAAGTAGCTGACGTATTTCAGAGTACAGTCCCAACCAGATCTTCGAAGGAGGAACTTCTAACTTTTGCTGGCATCATTGCAAACTGATGACCACTTCTCTCTTGCAGGAAACAAGCCTATGTTTATGTATACTATGATTGTCTTTTTGAATTTGGTGCTAATACTGTTATATGGGAATATGGAATAGATCTTTGGATTATGGACGCGGATATTATTTATTGGACGACGGCAGAATTATGAATGACGGAGCAGACGCTTGTAATTTCGAGCACAAACCAATTTATAACACCAGAAACACCCACATGACCAATAGTATACATTAAAAAATCATTAGGAAAAATCCCTGCAAATTAGAAGTATACATTTGATCTTTTTAAACATACAAAACCCACTATATTTAACTTAATATATTTTAAAAATAGAATTATAAACACACCGTTTTACTTTTTTATCATATGTGAAGGGGGGGCGGGGGTATTGCGAGTTAAACACATAGCTTCACACACACATCGTATACATGTATCTCTCCCTTGTGTGAGCCTATCTTAAACATTATTCTACTATTTCAAGGCCATCCATTGTTGAAAATCATTCATCCATCCACAAACAACCCTCCCATTGTAACCACCCCTCCTTAGTACATGTACTGCGTTTAACATAGTATAGATGTATTGGCCCAATATACACCTATTTTTTAACATGCCACTTTACATGTATCCAGGGACCTCTCTGATCTCAAATACGGCTGGCACCAAATGATGACGTCATGTCATGTGACCAAGGTCACATACAGGTCATTTGGTGGCAGCCACACTTCCATACACCTATTTTTTAACATGCCACTTTACATGTATCCAGGGACCTCTCTGATCTCAAAAACGGCTGGCACCAAATAATGACGTCATGTCATGTGACCAAGGTCACAGAGGTCATTTGGGGGTATAAGGTCAGGTATACTACTATCATTCGATTTCAATTTCATTGACGTAATATGTCGAAAATTGAGCAAATGTGAATGCTGATCCATCACGTCGTTTCGACACCCACTCACCACGGCTTACTCTTCGCCATGAATGTCCGAAGTTTTTTTATCAAACTATATAATTCTGAAATTGGTATTTCATGGGGATTATGGGAAAACAAACAGAATTCAAATCGGACGTATATCAGTAGAGTTATCAACAGTTTACTGTCCATACTGCCGAATCCCGGAGTTTATCCCTTCGAAAAGGCCGCCTCGGTCAGTAACAACAACAACAACAACACAGACGTGCTCGTTCTTTACATCACAGGATCGTTCTACATTCAATACAGTTTGAAATATATGGACATTTGGTCTTATAGATGACGATAATAAGGTTTCCAGTCAAGTTGCATACCAATCTGTATTCAACAAACGACCTCTGCGAATCCTGTCGTCGTCGAGTTCCACGTTGTCAGAATGGTTGTCACTGTCAGAATCGGAGCCGTACGGCTCAATTTCACCCTACTGAATCGACAAGTATGATTGTAGGTAAACACCGCCGGTCACGTGTCAAATCACAGTCAATGGTAGGTTTTTCGGTGTTTTCGTTATCAAGCGTGGGCGTGTGTCTGACCAGACGACAGTGACCACAGCCGAAAATGAACGATTTTCAGCATATCGATGACAGGTATGGTTACTGGTGTCCAGTCATTTTTTGATGGAGAGATATCGTACTATATTGTCACCAAATGTAGGGTTATTACTATTTCAAGTTAACAAAAATTTTAAACATTTTTGCGGCGAGAGGTGTTTTTAGGTGTTGGTGGACAGTCCATGGTAGGTAGCATCCAATTATAGTGTGATGAAATGAGCACAAAATGAACACGTGGGAACTTACTACCTGCCTCATGTATCACTGACTCATTCATCTCTCGATTCCTTTCACTTGTGTGTGTTTAACAGGAATATGAACCATTAATAGTTTATTCTCTGTCTGTCTGATATTACGACAGTCCATGGTATCATCATCGGATCGATCGACAGTCCATGGTAGGTCCAAATTCGGTCAGTCCGAACTGACGTGAACTGTGTAACCTTGGCCAATGATTCGCCAAATGGAGTGTTGCCAAGACAAATGGTAGCTACCATGGACTGTCGACATATCTGATATACAATCATATGTTGCCTCATTATAACATTGCAGCTGTTATCCGGCTTCAATGTGAAGTGATCCAATCTACAGTTCATGGTCGCATGACAAATGGACTTGTGCATTCACCTACAATCATACTTGTCGATTCAGTAGGGTGAATTTGATAGGACTGAAATCCGTCGTTGGTCTTCAAACAACTGTTATTTTGCCCGTCATCATTCTCCTCTATGTCTATTTCATCTTCTTGGCGAAAAATAGTTCCATCTAAGGAGCTGATATCGCTCGAATCGACATCTGAATCGGAGCTCTGACTGCACTCGCTTTCCGTGTTATCCGCTATTTTTGCTCAGGCAATTGCCCTGCGTGACGTCATCAACCCAGCTGTGAAAGTGTGAAAAAGCCCACTTTGCTCCCATATTACGTGTGTTTCTGATCAGATTAGAATTTTTTCAATATTTTTTTCATACAAAGTGAAGTATGAACTATGATTTTTAAGAATTTTTAGACAAATAAAAAATCCGTTTGGGTTGACCTTTAATGTATTGCTATACCTGGGGATTCCCCTTCTCTCGCTGCAGATGTATTGCTATGTCTGGGGATTCCACTTCTTTCGCTGCATAGGCTGTGTTTCGCTATGCATGATGATTCACCTTCTCTCGTTGCATAGGCCATATCTCCACGTGACCGCCACGTGACCTCCGCAAACCCACCGCAAAAGTAGGTCAAATGGTATGAAAATCCCCTGAAAGTAGGTCACTGGGTCAAACTATGTCATTTTACTATCAGTCATCTTGCTGCATATTTAGTAATTGTAATCTTGGGAAATTCTCAAATAAAGCCCTTAGTAACCTGTTGCTATATTACTGAAAATATTTGGAAATTTCCCAAAAGTCTTGTTTTTATTCAGTGCATAAATCTATACGAATTACTGATAATATCATTTTTAAATA
The DNA here is from genome assembly GCA_036873755.1 of Hanleya hanleyi. Classification (NCBI taxonomy): domain Eukaryota; kingdom Metazoa; phylum Mollusca; class Polyplacophora; order Lepidopleurida; family Hanleyidae; genus Hanleya; species Hanleya hanleyi. The sequence goes on along the minus strand of JAVTVY010021554.1, from coordinate 79,940 downwards.
GATCATATTCCAGTTCATTTGGTGGCATCACCCAAAGCTCATTGCTTAAAATGGTTGAACATCAGATTTGGACTTTTTTTGGCATCTTTCGCAGAATAGCGAGCACAATATTCGCTTGAGAATAATCATATGCCATTTGGATCCCTGCTCAAAAAAAAAAAACAAAAAAAAATAACCCAGTCGTCTAACCGTATTGGCATATTGATATCTGAACAGCATCTGCAAAGATAAACGTTCTGTACTTATGAGATAAACACATAAAAAAATGTATTCATTGCATAGCGTCCTAAAGCGAATTTGAGCCTGTAATAATGTTTGCCTAGCATTATTCTCTATAAATCAAACTGCTGCGGATTCTAGCCTCGTGCAATCGAAGTTGATAAACCTGACTTCTCTCTCGCGCGTGGTCTGTGTACACTGATCCTGAGACACTGGTCGATGTCGACAGCAGAGCAGTTTCCTAAATCCTATGCGGATATCTTTCTGGACAAGCCACAGGAGAGGTCTAACGGCTGAATTACTGTACACAATCCAGTACAATAGATTTATTACCCAGACTTCAATATCCAATGTCTTACTGTTAGTTAACGCAAGGGTCACAGCGAAAAACGGTAGGCACATCAGTATAAACGAAGAGTTTATTAAAGCAAGGACGACAGTTGATTCCGTCGCAAGTTTAAATTCGTTGTCGTTGTTGTCTAGATGTATTCCCGTACCGCCACAGCTTCTTAGACTTGTATTTTCTAGAGAATGCGCTCTTTTTCGAAGGAGCAATTGTACGACATTGATAGAGAACGCGATCAGAGATAGACCCAATGGAACGAAAAATGTCACGACGAGGAACATGGTATAATACAGCGAGACTCTGTAATGGAAACAGTCTGTCACTGGAATGTATTGGTCCTTCATTGATATGCTCATATAATACAGCGGGCCGGCGATTACGGATATCATTATCCACGGTATCCAGACCATCAGCACTGCTACCCACCATTTCACAACCCGTCGATATTGCCTCGATTTGAATGTGAAGAGCAGACGATCGATGTTGATTACCAACCACGTGACCAGTAAGAGGACGAGTGCAAAATGATCCAATCCCGCCCAGAAGTAACAGACGTCTCGTCCCAGATTCCAGAACCCGACGTGTACGTAATGGACCATCAGGGGCACGACAATTATTCCTAGGATTAAATCCAAAGAGGACATGTGAAGCAGGATGATCCGCACAGGCTCTTGAGTAACATTTCCTCTCGCTATTACGGATGCGACAAAAAAGAGATTTGAAAGAATAATCCAGACGCAAACCAAGCTCCCAAGAGCTGTGATAAATTTTGATTGAGGAGTGGAGATTGAGTCAGGAAGTGGGGATTCCGATAGATCCCATGACAAGTTCAGAAAGGTATCATTCCATAGTATATCAGACATGGTAATAGTCCAGAGGCGACTTAAATGTCCACAAGCAAGCAGAAGGAAGAGGAAGAGGTCGAACAGGACAGATCTGAAAGAGAAAGATAGAACATTTTAAGAGAAGATCATCGAGATAAATCCTCAGTAAAAGCAATTTGCAAACATATCTAAGAACCAAGGTTCATGAACCCGTTTCCTAGGCAACGTTCTATATCTGGATTAGCCATTTACAAAATTTCTGGGTTTTTTTTGTTTTTTGTTTTGGTTTTTTGGTTTTTTGGTTTTTTTTTTTAAATTTGCGTCTCATTAAAATCATTCACCAATCGCAGTTCAACACAGGCATGACAGGGCGGAACATACGCGAGTTTTATGTCTAACAAACTTCTGTATAGATTTTGTATTAGACTTTGTCATTGCATGGGCAGTCAGTCCATTTTCACACGCACATGTCTGCCCTGCAAAATCCCCACGTGCAGGGATATTGTGGGGCGCTCGTCACAAATGAAATGACTGCCCTGCATCAGGATCACATGTAAAGATATCGACACCTTGCCACGCAAGTTTCTCGCAAGTTGAGATATTGGAGAGCCACATACGTCTCCCACTCAACATCAGCTATCGGGTTGGTTAACAAATTAATTTGGACTTGTGGGTAGAGCAACCTATAATGCTTGTATGTTGGGATCACTACATCTGCGTTTACTGAGAGGAGGGTTGAATTATCGATTCCTTCCAGACGATGAAAGTTATCTTCGATGGAAACAATAGGTCTTTCCGTTAATCTGTATATCTTTGTATAATTTTGTATAAAATATACAATTCGGTATTCAGAGATGTGAAGTTATTTCTCTGGGGTAACTGTTTTTCATCTGGTATAACCAGATGCAACCTGTTTGGGCGAAAAATAACTTGTGTAATGTAAATCCGATAAACAAATGCTAATGCCTTTTTGCGAACAGAATGTACCTCAGGGAATTAGATAATAAAGTAGTTGGCGATAACTGAGAAAGATTAATAGGTTTTGGAGAAAAACCCGGCCGTTATGCATATATACTTTCTGTGAAGGACATCGAGAAATCAGTTAGAAGGTATATTACTAGTGTGACATGTCAGACTCCAGTTCCTGATTGAGGTGAGAATTGTACCACGTGCCTTTTGGTGCCCCTAAACCATTGTACTTGATGAATTATGAATCGAGTACAAAGCGACATCTACTATTTTCGGACTTGATCCAGTGAAGTACAAATCCAATAAATGTGAATAGTAGATGGTACGATAAGGCGAGATTTTGGCCTATACGTGGTGCGGTTGAAATTGAAAAAAATAATATGTCCTCAAAATAATTGTGTTTCAATGTAACGACAAGAGAAAATATATGTACACAATATGTAAAAGTTTAGCTCGTTTTCGTTATCATTGTAGTCATGACATGAAATTGAAATACGCAGTATGTGCTATTTCCTGAGAAAATGGTCTAAATCGACTCATTTAAACACACATTTAGACACGAAGGACCCCTTGGACCGAAAAGATTTTCCAGCAGTTGAGATATAATGCTATCGCACATCGCCAGGTTCAATGGCCTTTTGGTTTCATGTCTAAATGTGCATTTAAATGACTCGAGTTAGACCCATTTTTCATGAAATAGCACATGCTGCGGATTTCGGTTTCACGAAGCAGTCGAGCTAGAACTTTCACATATTGTGTACATATATTTTCTCTTGTCGTTACATTTAAAACAATTATTTATAGGATATTTTATATTTTCGATTTCAAGCGCACCACGTATAGGCCAAAATCCCGCCTTATCGTACCATCTCCTTTGATGTTTTTAACACCACTTTCAGAATCTGTAAAACGTACGTTTTTAACATTACAACTTCCGTGGCATCTGAGAAGTGTTTTGGTAGGAAAATTTCGCAAGAGTAGGACATCATGTGGCATGCAAAATGGCAACCAGGCGACTACCGATTGACTGACGCAATCCACGTGATAATTGTTGTGGAGTTAGACCGCGGATTTCAAGAATACTTGACGTAACTCCCGAAGGTAGTTTCAAAATAGATTAGTTTCACACGTGTAGATGATCGAACGGGTACCCAAATGACCTCGTTCCTGGTATGATGACCCCGTTGACCAGTGGAGTATCATTTGGGAATTCTCATCCATGGGCCATGGGTCACTGGAAGCATGGTGATAAATTTCATTGATGTGAAATCTGCAGATTTGGACTATATTGCTTACGATATTTCCCAGAAGATAATAAAAATTCGCAGTTCTAATAGTTTTCTGCATAAAGTATTTCATTCGCGGACGTCGGCTTCGATGAACTGGTGTAGGGTTTTCCATTATCAGAATTCTCACGAGTATTCATCGTGTTTATTATACCAGTTGCTGCTTACTCTGAAGACCAACGGGAGTCATTTCCACTTAATTCAATTCATATCCCTATAGATGTCTAAACCTCTTGCAGTAATATTGTGGTGCATGCTTATTTTTACCAGAGATCGTATCGCCGCTGGCTTTTCATTCCTTGTCGTTAACTATGTTGTGCCTTATCAAACTAGGTATTTCATTTAAACTGTAGTCTTTCGAGAAACCGTTGTGAAAGCGAACCTGCCACAGGAAAACTGTTTACCTCCCACACCCCTGCATTTTATTCCATTGAACACAGCCAGAAATTGGGTGTCGATTGACACGAAATGGTCCAAGCGTCTCGTCCGTCATTCAATATTCAGCCGTCGTCCATTAAAGAAATTCCGCGTCCATAATCCCAAGACCTAATTCAAATAACAGCATTAGCACCAGTGGTGCTATTTTCAAAAATAGGCTAGTTTCAACACTCATCAATAGCGTTGAGTGAAGGCCGACACATATGTGCTGACACCATTATTTGGTGTTTAGCAGCATCTTTCATCATATGGTGTTGAGCCTTCAATACCCTCCATTGGTGTTGGTACTGTAGTCATGGTAGTGCGAACAAGTCGAGTTGAGCGAGGGAGGCTGAAGAGTGAAGTAATCACCGGAAGTGACGTAATCTCAGGAAGGAACATAATAGTGAAAGTGACGTAATCACCGGAGGTGACATCATCATTGGCAGTGACGCAATCACCGAGAGTCACAAATCGCCGGGATTAAAATCAACCGAAGTGATGTAATCATAGGAAGTGACGTCATTATCAGGATCAGGTTCAGGATCAAAATCGTGGTCAGACTGAAGGTTCGGGAATATAAACCGTTCAGGTTCAAAGAGTCGACCAGTCAAAATCATGAATGCAACCGTTATGTTTGATTACGTAGTGTAATTTGTAAAGCATCGTCGACCATGATTGATCACGCGATATTTTGGGTATAACCCGTCTCCATTCTTGCGGGGAAATCTATGGACTCTTGTAAAAAAAAAATGGAAAATTCCACACCATATATACCTGGATGTTCGATTACCGTGTGAAAATTGATCAATCAGAATCTCGTATACGACCGCCATGTTTGATCAAGTAACACTTCATGAGATCTTCCACACTATATCAATAATGCATTCGAAGACTGATACGAGACCACGCTTAACGGACTCAAGGAAGCGAGCGTCGGTGTTATAGTAGTACTGCCTAGACAATGTCTAGTATTAACTGGGTTAAACAAATGTCATCCTAAATGTCAGCCATCCTCCCCACAGTGCATGCTTCATTTCGCAGGCTCCATTATCCATCCCTGCCTCCAATAGCGGAAGTTGACCTTAACTACGTTACTATGACGTATAGGGAGAAACTCACGTACGCACGGTTCAGTTTGAATCCGGCCGAACAACTCCTTCAGTTTTGCACATGAGCGAACTACTTTTCATATGCTCTGTCCAGATAAACAGGGAAAATAATCTCCAGATAATTCTTTTCAACGCTAGGTCAACAGAGGTATTATGCAGACTTGAAAATTAATCGAAATATTCGGCAAACTATATATGATGTCACTTCCGGCGATGTGCGCGAAGGCCCCGAATCCGGTCAAAACATCTGATGGTGGCTGGGGTACTATTAGACCCCAGCGAGGTGGTTGAATGTTAGCACGAGAATATTACATAATCACTACATCTATAGCAAATAAAACGCTATATAAGTTTATTCAACAAATACCAATAGATCGAATTTTCCAACTTTCTGCAAGCTAATAGCGAGGTAAAGACACACGGAATGTTTTAAGCTATTTTCTAAACGTAAAAGCTGCGAGCTAGGGCGAAGCATTTAATTATCATCAATGGTTACTCATCAAAGTTTGATTTCGTCTCATGATATCATACGAAAACTCTCGGACAAACAATGCTGAAACTGAAAGTGTAAAAGCATAAAAGGTGAATCGAATCGCCAGATCATCAGATGTGATTGCTACCAGGATGGAAACCTATCTCATCGTTCGCAGAACAGAATCAGTTCAATTATTCTCACACAACACACAACAACCCCAGCCATTTCAAGTTTGCCTTGACACAAATCGTTGCGATGAGATCGAGGATGGCCTGTCGGACTCGTTTTGAATATATATCCCCAAACAAGCACAGTATCAAACGGAAGTGAACTAAACGAATATTGCAAGATATGCGGTGAAATCTTTGAGTAAGTGAGTGAGTGAGTGAATATGATTTAACGTCGCTTTCAACTATATTTCAGTCATATCACGACGTTGGGTCCTATTCCTTTTCACACCCGGGAACCACACGGGTTGGGTTCTATTCCGTTTCACACCCGGGAACCCCAAGGGCGCCTCAGTTAGTCGCCTCTTACAAGCTGTGAAATCTATGTCCGGGAAACTAAAGCACCGCTATTTTGTCGTGCTAAAGTTGGAGGATTGGCTGGCTAAACAATAGCCGATGTCTGTTCTAGACCACATTACCTTTTCACAATGCTTAGCTATTTCTGTTATCTCAAAAGAGTGCAATCCAGCTTAACTTAGTGAGCCTAAGGACGGACAATGAGTTTTGCTCCTGCCTTGGAGGTCTGGCTCGGGTCGCGCCAGTCGCGCGATCAGCCAGCAATTCATATACGTCCAGTAGGATGGTACTAAAGATATCAGCTAGAAAAAGAGCAAATCGGACGGCTTTCCTTATTAAGAAATTAGAAATGGGCCACTTTCAGAGAAACCGCGGAAAGACTAGAGTACACCGAAAGTATGAACGAGGTGAAACGGCTTCATTACTCACACAACCTTCGTCGATAACACTCCATTTGACCAAACATCAATTCATCTCATAATCATGAAATGATCACGGAAATAAACTAATTTCAGCCTTCTTCCAAAACATACGGCAGTGGAACGAATGTATTTTGTAGAGGTTAGACCATCTTCACATATTACAGATGACGCTCCTGTCGAGTTTACCTTTTCGGTCAGGGAATGAGTCCTACAGATCTACACGCTCCTCTCAGAAAAAAGACAAGTGTGGCCCCATAACCCCTTGTCGATTTTGTCACAAGTGGATGCCACTATGCAGAGGAAGCTGATAACTTCCGATACTGCCAACTTTACGTAGCATACATTCGAACAATGGTAACTTTCGGAGAAGATATGAAAAAGATTCAGCTTTCAACGCAACTACACGCTAAGGAATGCCGCGATCATTTAAATATCGGTGATCCATATACGGGATTATTGGCCGGTCCATTGTTTAGACATCGTCAAATGAATAAGTGCAGAACATTTGGAATGAAAAGTCATATTTACAAGATGTACTCGACCAAGATCGTTACCTACTCAACCTACTTCATGTCAGCCGAGAAAATTCTAGCTTCTAAACTCGTTATAGAGCATATTTACTTTGAAAGTTTTGAATGTTCTAGGACGAACTACTGCGGAATATCCATTCACGGACTCAGAAGGAAGTGCGGATGCCTACCATACCAGCTGGACAGATTATGTACAGTTGGAATAATGTTTCAATTAATAAATCCTTTAAAAAGACTGATAACTGCATTTCTAACTTCGAAAGCAGCACAGGGCGAATTTTAAGCCAACCACTTCAACATTCATTATTTCAATGTGATCAGTATCTCGAAGTTTGTCCATAGAGTACATACACAGACCCATCTATACAAAATACGAAACGTATCCCGAATTATCTCGCTTTGCCTCAGCATATCTCAGGCTATTCGACGTCATTAGAAAGACAGGGAACGATTTCGGGAATGACATAAGATATTTCGAAGTGAACCATACTCTCTATCACTCTATATCATTCTCCATAAAAGTAGCTACCGTGAAGTATTGATTGTGTCGATAAATCACTCGTACGAAAGACTGACAAACCCTTACTCCATCCATTTACAATGAAAGTATCGGGACCTACTGAGAGTAGAAAAATCGTAGGGATTGACAGGATACAGTGCGATTCGAAGGATATGTAGATCCTTGTCTACAAAGAATATTGTACTGACAGATGGCAGCCGGTATCCAAAGATACGATCTTGTAGTACCCAGCCTAGAGTTGAAGGGTATACCATATTGAATCTAAGAGAGGATGGATACTTTATCCAGTTGTAAGAATACTGGACGATCTTATGACAGAGGTCAATCAGTCCAAATAATTCCGCCACGATAACGCATCCGTTGTTTATATAGTAGAGAACTTATTCTATCAGGGTAAAACTTCCAGAGATATCGGATTGAATGTTCAATGTGTAGTTCTTTTCAATAACCCCATCAACAAGCAGTAGATTTCATGATTAGCTGTTCGTATTTATCCAAGAAAACTACACTACTTTAAAAACGTATGAAGTAGCAATGTTTCACCCTATGGACACATCTATCGATCTGAACGGTTGAAGTACTCGGAAGTGTAACACCGAAACATATTGTAGGCAGGCTACATACACGGACAATTACACCAATGGTCCATACATTTTCCCGCAACAATGGACACCGGTTATGTCCAAGCAGAGTATCCTGTGGTCGACGATTCTATACAAATTATAGCTACGTCATCAAACATAGCGGTTGTGTGCATGATTCTGATTGGTCGAATCCTGGAACCTAACTGGTTTTACTTCCGATCATGTTCTTGTGTTACATCATTTCCGGAGATAATATCACTTCAGGTGAGGACGTCAATTCCAGTAATGACGTCATTTTCAGTGATGATGACACTCCCTCCCTCCCTCCCTGAGCCTCTGATGTGAGGCTGTTCATTCTTCACTGCTGTTGGCCAACATCATTATTTGGCTTTGAACTAATCTCAACGTCATTTTTTTTGCTGTTGGATTTGGTCAACACAATTTTCCAACCCTTCATGTTGACCAGCCCTCTACACAAAAACAACATCATTGTTCTGACTGTGGAAAGACGCCCATTCTCACAATAATTCACGGGCGCAATGAACAATGGGGGTACAGAACAAAATAAGATTAGACAATTTCGGTGTCTAACATTGTTCAGCTAAAATTCATCAATACATATTTCATATTATACTAATTTGATAGCTGTGTTTCTGGTATGCAGGATTTTTGCTATCATTTAAACAACAATCTTCCGATCTACTTTATCCATTTACGAATATTGTCTTAAGCCTATCTCTGCTGTGAAACTGAGAGCTGAAACTTTGTAGCTTATCATACTGGGTTCATTTTGAGTCAATTTACATAGCCCTAAGCAGAGGATTATGGGTAAATGCAAAAATGGCAGCCGTGTGGGGTACCAGAAAAGTGATGTTTTCGTCTTTTTCTCTTCAACACTAAATAGCTTTCAGTTGCCGAAAGTGGGCAAAAACTAATTTACATCACATCAGATAATTATTTGTTATTTTATCGTACAGTTTTTCCGAAGAATATTGCACAAATAAAACATTCGAAAAATCGGCCAAAAACGCCTTCTGGGGAAAATGACGTCATCATTGGGGCCATCTTGGATTGTTTTACATTTTGTAGTAGAGCTTGGCCCAACGGTAATGTGGTAAGCTTCAGCTCTCTGGTTTGAGTGATAACGAAAACATTCAGGTGAGGAAGGGGGGGGGGGGCGGAACCAGCCCCTCGATCCCCAGGCTGGCACACTTCAAACCGTCCTGACCAGATAGGCTTAATAGGAAGATTTGCAGCTGATTGAAAACTTTATTCAGCACAGACTGCTATATATGCTCATTCACGGTGCGTTAAGGCATGTTCTATTCGAAGAGAGACTGCTTCCGTTTAAACATGTTTCAGTCAACACGATCTTGCTCGCTGTTTAAGTCATGGTATGTAAATCTGGTCGATACATGTAATGGTTTCAACACTGGTCGATATATGTAATGGTTTCAACACTGGTCGATATATGTAATGGTTTCAACACTGGTCGATATATGTAATGGTTTCAACACTGGTCGTATGTAATGGTTTCAACACTGGTCGATATATGTAACGGTTTCAACACTGGTCTGGTCGATATATGTAATGGTTTCAACACTGGTCGATATATGTAATGGTTTCAACACTGGTCGATATATGTAATGGTTTCAACACTGGTCGATATATGTAATGGTTTCAACACTGGTCGATATATGTAATGGTTTCAACACTGGTCGATATATGTAAAGGTTTCAACACAATGTGTGCCGGTCAACATACAGCACCAGAGAACTAGGGTAATTTTGAGCGGATACCGTTGGAATGGCTTTTTTGTGTACCGGTATACTTTCGATTCAAACGATTGCAGAGATGTCGTTTTTATTTGCAGCGAAACTAGGTGATCATCCGCGCTCAATTTCAGTAAACGAAGATGTTGTTTTTATGGTAGTATACATTATTGAATCTGTGATCTCGTGGATTGTCGCCGTGACATTGGAGCAGACCTCTTTGCCAGTAAACGGTAAACGATGTACTAGATTTGCTCAATTGAGACGTCTGCATTAAATGAACCACGTGTAGTCGCAACTGAACTCACTAGCTGGTCGGGCGAAACGCAATGCGGTTTATTAATCCTCACTGGCCCGGACGATTTTATCCCCCCCCCCCCTCCCCCCTAAATATTCTTCTCCTCCTTGAGAGAAGGGATGAAAATTCTCACAATATTATCCAAGATAGCCACTAAAATTATCTCACAATGACGTTATATACTAAATTGTCGATACAGTTTTTCAATTCCGGTCATGATGCTCTTGAGACCGACCAGATGGAATATAAAAAGCTCGTTCAGACCTCACAGGATTTAACTTAAGCAACAGATAAAATTGCGCAATGTCGTGTACAGACATGTGGCAAGCGACATATCCAAATCATAAAAAGGGGAGCAGATAGGATTTAATTTTAATTAGATCGAGGGAAAGTTAAAGGACATTTAAGAGCTACTATATACCGGTATGTGATTTTATTAGGGTCCAATACTAGAATAAGACAGATTTCCCCATTCCAAGATAAGTTTATGCAAAATATCTTGTCCAGAGTAGTAAATTCAGCTAATAATTGTATTCCTGTGGTAAATAAATATCTTCTTTTTTTATACATTGAAATTAAGCGTTCCATCCTATATCCCCTTTTAAATTCAACATCGTCTCTATAGTCGCGCCTTAAAAATCTATAATTCTCGTCGGTATATGTGAAGACTATAATAAAAGGCTTTAGCTACATGCAGTTTATTAGGGAGAACACGAGAGGAATGCGGTACAGGACATACACCATGTTGTTTGTTTTTTTTCCATCAAAAGCTTATCACCGGTAAATGTTTTTTAATCACATACCTTTGTTAACCCATTCGTGCAAATAATGGGTCCGTGTAACCTTGTACAGTTCAATTTTCGTCTGAATCGCTAAGTTTATTCTGGAAATACTACTTATATCGGAATACTCATCGCATATACCCGGTATGGCATATGCGGGTCCTGCTGAACTGAGCGATTAACTATATTATTGATAAATTAACATTATTTAGGCAGGTCACCAATCTGCGTCTGAATCATACAGTCATATACAAATGCTAAACGAAATTACTTCCAACAACGAATGCGCCATTTCACAGGCTCGGTATAACTACGTATGCATGGTTCCCATATATAGGCACTGGGTTAAATCTGTGAACATTTTTTTATCTCTGAGGTATCGCATCGTCTAGGTGTATATCGTGTATCACAGATCAGTACCAAATCTACTTGCCGATGATCATATCAACATTTCGTGTCTATGGAGAGTAAAGGATTTTTTTTATTCCCAGGGACTGATTTTTAGATCGACAATGACAGTTCTCAATATAAAATGCAATGAAACTCAATATGATGTGCAATGAAACATTAATGATTAACAGCACCGATATACCCTGGGGATAAATGGACGGCAGTACTCAAAGGTGTTTTTTGTAACTGACTGACCGTCAAAAGGGATTTGGGTTAATGTCACTCAGGGTTATTTCACTCATATAGTGACAGCCAGCTTGGTTGGTGGAGGAAGCCGGAGTACCCGGAGAGACCCACCGCCCGTCGGCAAGTAACTGGCAAACTTTCACACATACACCAGCGGGGCTCGAATGTCGGTTAAGCGATGTGAGGCTGGCGGTCACCAGCGAAGCGCCTTAGGCCACTCTGCCATAGTGTATAGGAAATATAGCAGTAGAGTCTAGCGGCGGAAGTATTGAAACAGGGCAAACGCCATAAAGTGACGACAGTGTAAAATTGGCATTTTTTTTTTCAACCAGTAAATTAACCAGTCATGATAAGGGTGAAAATATTGAGTAAGGGTAAAAAAAAATTAGTGGTGTAAAATTAAGAGCTTTGAGCCGCATGATGATCATGGAAAAGTTTGTATTGAAGGGCAAGGACGAAGCCCGCGCCTTAAAAATTTATAAACTTTCCCACACTAACAGTGTGTCAAATAACCATTGAACACGCATATGAAACATTATTTCTATTCTATTGCAATACTCAAATTGATTATCAACAAAGATTATAACGAAAGGATGAAAAATATGGTAATCTTTAACAACCTGCCTTTGTTGAAAGTACCTCTCGTTTCAGTCGGCAACGTGCCAATATCAGTGGACGAGTTTATTTGGTCTCTCAAATGGCGGGGTCATGCTGTCACCTGAGATAGGCTGTGTGAAACATACATGGATATAACTCTATTTGTGTCGATTTGTTAATCAATTTCACGATGGAAACAACAATTAATCTAGATAAAGAAATTTCATCTTATATCTTCAAATTGATTTGTTTGTTTATTCGATCGTATGAAGGTAGACGTTCCTTTTCTCGATCGACTGCTAAAATAGAATCTCCCAAATGAACACAACTATATTAAAACGTTTCAGATATACGCACGTTTAGCTGGATGTAATAGGCAAAAGTATTATAGAATAACCATTTGTTCTCTATTAAATGATTAAGGTTATCGAACCTGTTGTACAGCTTCACTCACTTCTGTTATTACCTCTCTATTCCTGATCCTGAAACTGAACCTGGTCACGCTTTTGTGTTACGTCACTTCATGTAACGACGTCACTTGAGGCGATGATCTCACTTCCAGTAATTATGTCACTTCCAAAGTCACTCCCGCTGTTGACGTCACTTCAGCTTCATCCCCTCCATCCTGATCATGAATATGCGGCCCAAAGCGCTTATTTTTACACTACTCATTTTATTACACATTTTATTACACGTTTTTACCCTTACTCTTTATTTTGACCCTGACCAGGATGACCTCATTGATCCTGATCTTTTGATGTCTAACGCTCATTTTTACCCTAATTATCTGTTGAAATTATTGGAAAAAATTACTTGCTAAAGACTTCCGGTGGTTTGAGAGAAAGTCGTATCTTCATGTGCGAAGAAACGTGTATATTAGAGTATCGTTTTTATAACGTTCTATTTTTGTTATCACAGCTAGTTTAATATCCGTCATGAAGAGATAAGACACAGTTTGTAATTGATCCAGGAAAACTGCTTCGATGAAAACATGCACCTGCATACATACAACCATCTTCGCTTTTCATCTGGCTAAACCAGTAGCAACATACGAGTATAACTCACCGTGGAGAGCCATTTCTGCAGCCTCTGAACGGAACAAGGCAATTTACGACGGTTCTGATATCACGGGTACCAATTTCTCACATATTCACGTATCGAGTTAAATACTGCACTAACAATCCGTCATTTCGCTTGACCTACTGAATGGAGTAATACCTTGAAGCAGTAGGGCATGTTGTCATTGGCAGCCAGTCATGGCTGAACGACTTGGAATAGCCATGCCGGTTTTTCTTTAAAAGCGATTTATCTCTGCTTGCCATATTTGGATATGGCAAGCGGTGATATATCGCTTTTCATACAGGAAATGTGCATCTCTTTTGGCTAGCCAATCAAATTAGAATTTTCAAGAGGTTATATGTTAAGTCTGCTGCGAAATATTTATTGAGCTATGACATTATTTAACACTTCGTTGAAGAAAAATCCACCTTTAATCAAAGCGAATAACATGCAGTCTTCGACATGGTGGGTGAAGATGTTCTCTCTTGTCAAGCATTAACTAAGCCACACAATAAATTGAGTATGAAACTATACGTTATTTATGATAGCTTGTAAGAGAGTATCCCTGAAGTGCAGTGGTCAATTTGTCTATTAAAAAACAACGTTTATGTATGGAGTCGCCAGAAATCGTTATCCGGTGGGTTAACTATCCCAGAGATAAAGTTATCCCCGTAAAATTTACCCCTGGGACAATGATAAATTCAATCCCAGAATACATTGCAATATAAACTTCCTGTATAATTTGTAAACCGCGGGAAATTCAACATGGCTGAACTGCATGCAGTCGTCACGGAGGGAAAGGGGAAAGGTAAAGAGAAACGAAAGAGAAAACCAAATTTTTCCACGGCTGAACAGGCCTGCCTTGTCGAACTCTTCGAGGTTCACAAGGCTGTATTAGAAAACAAGCTGACGAATGCCATAACAAATCAGCATAAAAACAAAATTTGGAAGGAAATTACACAAGCTGTAAATGCGATCGGGAATGCCGCGAGAAGTGAAGCGGATGTAAAGGAGAAATGGAAGGGCCTGAAGATGATGGCCAAAAAAAGCGTAGCCGGCGAGCTACGAGAGATGAGGAAGACGGGCGGGGGAAGTGCAGACCCGGGGCCGACAGGTGAACTGAAAGATACAACTGTCCGCCATAAGATATACGACATGTATCGGGACAGCTCAAGCTTTGTTGGCATTGTTGGGGGGCTGGAAACAGCCCCGAATGGTGAGTTGAAATGAATGTTTAAATTATCAGAAAAATAAAGTAGCGTATGGATGCAAGTCAGTTTCATTACACTATATTATGCTCCTTGAAATTTTACCCCTGAAAATACTGGGAAATACTGGAGAATAATGACAAATTACACCGTAGTTTTCGTTCGAGCATTTTACTACAAGATACACAATTTACTACGAGTCGCGTATCTCCATCCAATGAGATCGGTGCAAGTCAGTTGCCATATCTACGACATTACGTCATGACCCAATTCCCATGCACGGAAGACAAAACTAAGTGATGAATTTGTAAGCAATAGTATGAGGGAAGCTAGGGCGTGTATTTTTCATTTTCATGTCGACAAGGAAAGCTAGCAAGAGTAGATCGCACGGTGGATCGAATACAGATAATCACGGGGAAAAATGTTAGAATAGATACATCAATTCTATACCCACACCATAATTCAATTCAATTCAATTTTATTGTACCGAAAGAATAACAACAAGGTACAATACACAAATAGATAAGGCCATATAGGCTATACATGTACTATGACCAATCTAAGTCTATGAGTTTAATCAAGATATAAGGATAGATAGGCATGTATTATGAACTACATGTACATGTATATAATGTGGACCTATGGAGATCTTGCAGAGATACAATAGCTGATAAATTTTGACACTGTATATGCTAGGTTGAAAGGGGGGTCTAAAAATATATGGAATATATCTTGTAGAGTCATAGAGAGAGCAGGTGGATGCTTTTGCATTATAGTTTGCATGGTGTCACGACGTTGTTTACTATAAAGTGGACATTCTAACACAAAGTGCCATTCATCTTCTATTTTATTAAGATTACAGTTTTTACAAAGTCGTTCAGATAAGGGTGTTTTAGAATAACGTCCTCTTTCAATTTCTAAGTTAGTAATACTCAGTCTAAGAAAAGTAAGTGTTTTTTGCAATGTAGCATCCTTAATATAATCAAGATATGGCGAGAATGCAGGTTTAGTTTTGACTTTGCTGTATGTTCTGAGTTTGCTATTGTCTCGAGACACGTGCTCGGAGAAAATATTGTCAAACATGCCAAGTAATTTGTCATGAAGTGTTTTCTTGATTGTGTTATTTGATGGACGAAACTTATCTATGTAGCATGAAAGATTCAGTGACTGAAGGATATGTTTGATAGTAGAAAACCAACTGTACTTTCCGAGTGTTTTGTCAGCCAGATATGCTTTGTACAGTGTGCGGGATGGGTGCATTTGCTCCAATCTAAGCCAGTATTTCATCATGCTAATTATTATGTCAATGCTCGGGGGGTAGACACCCAACTCTGCTAATGAACCAAGGTTGCTGCTTTTCTTTGGTAATTGTAGAAAATTAAAATTGTCAATTAAATGACCCTCCCCCGTCCACGAACAATCAAATTCGAATAGATTTTATTTCCTAGATCTAAGGGCATGAGAATCCGACCACAGAATAACAACACAAAAAGTATTCTTTGAAAATGCAACCTGAAAACTGTCGAGCGGAAAATACAAGTTGAAAAGAGAGAGAGAAAAAATAATGGATTCCGTAACAAATTTTTGGAATTAAAATTCGACAATGTAGATCTATAGAATGATCTCTTTTTTTTTACAGCTTAAAATGAAATCAAAGGAATTAGATTCAAGACACAAATGCAGAGAATGGCAATTTTGAGAAAAACATCCACATGCCGATTGAAAGCACAGTTGCCTGGCCTGTGGGATATTGAAGCCTTTTTTTTTTTTAATAAAATAAACAAAATTATATTCCAATAGGCCTACATATATTTCTATTTATTTTATTTTTTTAAAATAGACTTTCTTCGTTCATCTTTGGCTAAAATATAAATTCATTCCCATTGATGTGATGTCAACTTCGTCATGCTATCAATGGGGATGAATTTATTTGAGTCGAAGAGGAGAGAATAAATATACAATAAAAAAATATAGATATTAGTTCTCAGAATTTATTGAAAATATATGTACACATCTACCATCCAATTATATCCCCCAGTCAACGGTGTGTGAATGATTGTTTCATACACAATAATTGAGTGGGGTGGCTATGTTAATGAGCTATTTCGCATTTTAATGAATAAGTGTCTATTTATGATCATACCATGCATTTGGAGGATTGGGGAGTTGGGGGGGGGGAGTGGTTCAGAGGGTTGAAGGGTGAGGGAGGATTGAATTACTTTTATTCGATGCTAAACAAAGCATCATCTAGGAGAACATCTTTCATCAAATCGGAAGAGGAACAGAAACAAGTTTCTTGATCTGTATTCAATGCTATTGTTAACTTTGTTAAATATGGGCGGATTATTGTTGTAGGCCTACAAAGCATTTGTTCTTGTCCATGCAATCTTGTGTCAATGGGGGAGTGGTAGGGGGACACAAGAGTAGTACATATACAGGGTTGGAAATAAGGGAAAATAATTTATTATGATATGATTATCATATATAATAATATTGATTATTATTAGAAAATTTGACTTTGATCAGCAAATTATTTTGTCCATGTTATCGCAATGTCATTTTGATTGGGTAGTGTCCAAAGGATATGTGACGTTTACATACGAAAAAGCCGATTTTTTTTTTTCACTCCAAAACATACCAAATAAGATTTTCCTTGAAGTCTACATACTGAAATATCCCCTTCGAAAAAACTGAGATGTTCACTTGCATCAAAATGAAGAAATGATTGATCAAAATGAGCTCCCGGACTTATTTTGGTATTTTTGGGCATTTTCATGAAGGGTTTTCTCCTACAGTAAAAATATGACACCTCAGATCAAAACAATTTGTGCCTCTTTCCAATAAACTTCCTAATATATTGTGTGACAAAATTATTTCGGTTTGAGGTGTCATACTTTTGCTATAAGAGAAAATCCTCACTGTAAAAGCCTCAAAAATACCAAATGAAGCCTGGGAGTACATTTTGATCAATCGTATCTCAAGTTTTATACCACGGAGCATCGCAATTTTTTCAAGGCTGACATTTCAGTATGTAAATCTCATTAGGCAGGTTTTGGATGGAAAAAAAAATTCAGCTTGATTACAAACTCAGACAGGGAGTTTTTTCTGTATTGTCGTCACATAACCTTTGATCAGTTATTGCTGATCACTGACCATTATTTCCATCTCTCATTATTTCTATTTCTGCATATAGATCCATCATCGCAATAAAACAGCTATCATCCTCTCATTTCAGAGCATATCCCATCAACTGACAGATACACAGTCACCACCATCAATGAAGATGAAGTGAGAGATCTGATTTCCACTGCAGCCACACCATCCACAAGCAGTTTCATACCCCCAGCCACACCATCCACAAGCAGTTTCATCCCCCCTGCAGCCACACCATCCACAAGCAGCTTCATCCCCCCTGCAGCCACACCATCCACAAGCAGCTTCATCCCCTCAGCCAATTTGACACCATCCACTGGCAACTTCATTTCTCCAGTCACAGAGTCATGTACCATCCTGAACACCCCAGCCACTCCGTCCACCGGCATCCTCATTCCTGCAGCCATCCGGAAACTTTCCAAACACACCAGGCCAAAATTAACTCAGCAGGATATATATCAGCTCCAGTGCAAGGTTCTGCGGTCACAGGAGGAGAATTTGCAGTTGAAGAACCGCAAACTTCAACTGCAAATACAAATCCTGGAACATCAGGCTGGACAGATCAATGCAGGTCTATCTATCAGTCCAATATTTCACACTAATTTTAAATTATAAAATACATAGTATTTTTATGCCCACTTGGAGTGCATGTGTTGCTTGTCAGTCCCATTGTTTTTCTTGTTGCATGAGAAGCTAAATGACTACCTTAATCTGTGATATTCATAATATATCATGCTTAAAATAAATTAGCAATTTTCTCCATATAAAAGTTCACAATTATTAATATTTGCATATGATGATGTCATAATGTATTGGCTTTCAATAGGATGGAGGCAATAACTTGTCAAAATGGAATATAAGCAACACACCCACTGACTGCCTGTTATTATTTTATATGGTCTCAACAATGTTTGTCCACTTGAACACCGATAAATTATGATGTCATCCTTGGCAATTGAGCCCGGATACATGAATTATTATGGACATTTATCATCTATATATATGGTGGATTGTGGTAACAACATAGCATATGTGTTCCTGTGGACACTGTGTCCCTCTAGTATTCTTAGTTCTTAAACACATTTAAAGGTCCTACCAAATACCCCCTACAAACTTTGTATGAAAACATTCAGAGAAGCTGTTTGAACAAGTTAATATTTGTTCCCAAGAACACGCAAGACAACAGCTGTGGTGAATATCATACTGTAGCCATAACCTCTGACTCATAATGTCTTCATCACCATCACATTCAGTTGTTGCTTTCGACCATTCTAAAAAAGTGTGAACAGTCGTAAAATGTCAACTAACCACCTTATAACAATTTATCATAAAAAAGTATGGGGTGTGGGGACCATTTGATAGGACCTTTACTATTTGTTGAAAATGTATACTCCAGGTTATAGTACTGGGTAACGGGTACTGGTAATTATCGGCTACACACCTCATTGTTGAAAAGTGAACTGCAAAGCTTCTCATTGTTCTGTTAAAATGTCATAAATGAAGGCCTTTGTGTATAGTTGTTTATTTGTGGTAATAATTCTGTGGTATACGATCAGTCAAAGCTTATACCACCAGAAAACGTCATTGATTGTCTTCCCATTGTTTTTGGAACGGAATATGACGTTATAGTGGTCCTCACTCATTCAACCGACGTAGGATGAAGTCATGTATACATGAACTAAAATGAAACCTCTATAATATCATTATGTTCTACAAGCAAAGAGAGACAAGTGATGTAAGTTTTCAATACAGATTTATAACAGGCTAACTTGAATATTGTTATTAGTACAATTTAGCAAATATATGTTTTTCAAAATTCGTAGAACAGTTATATCACATAACACAAGATGTATGTGAGCAACATTTTACAAAAATTTGAAAGCTTTACACAGTTCACCTTTAACACCTTACAATCAAGACAATAATCAGGATGTGTCACCTGAAGTGTCATAATAAAGATTCTCAATTGTCATGAAAAATTCCTCCTCCCCCAACACATTAACTTTCATGGGTAAATACAGCCCAACAGTAATTTCAGGCATTTTCTCTGCTATTTCATACCTGGGAAGTCCTGAAAATGGTGGTATTTGGCCAGGAAAAAGTCATGAATATTTATTTTTTGTTTCTGTTGACTGTGGTAAGACTAAATACTGGAAAGAAAAGACACATACAACAATTTGTTGAAATAAATATATTATATTTCATGATGTTGTTGTTAGAAACATGCTACATGTATAACATTGCTTTACATGCAAACAAAATATCATATGTTGATTAATTTATCATTTCAACAAGTTACTACAATGTAAATACCGTACCATAATTTTGGAGTGTTAATACTGTTATGATAAGCAAGTCAAGAGTTTATTAAGCAAAAATGACCTCTTTACCTCCATTTTAGTATTTTGAGACTGCAGAGGCATTTTTGGAGAGCTAGATGGGTTACAACCAACAAATAGTTATTCAATGATGGCCTTGAATAATAAGTATTGATATCTTATGGTGAACTAGATAATTTATACATGAAAAATATTTTTTTCAAGTACATGTTATTTGCTTGTGTACATGAAAAACTTAAGATTCTGATTATTTTGCTTTACATGTATATTAACATGGTGTTCAGTGGAACATGTAATTGGTTATAATTCTTGGAACCCTGTTTCCAGTAGGCTCATTAAAAATAACTGTTCATTGGTCTAACCACTCCAAATTTTCTCAATGTCTAAAATATAGAAATGGAAAGACCATCCAGGTCACCAAGACAGATTAATCCACTGACCATCTACCTATATTTGTGCCCGTCTGCCCCAGTAATACTTGGTGACAAAGTGATGATAAACACAATTATTTTTAATGTGCCCTAATTCCAGAAATATGGTTAACATAGCAGAGCTGCTAGTCAAGCAATTTATTTTGAGAAATTAAATACTTAGAATTACTGTTAACCTATCAAGTGATTCCAATTTTCTTATTATAGTATATTCCAGTCTCATTACATGACAATCTTTGTTCTTTTGCAGATAATTTGTCGCTGTCATGGAATAAAACTATATTTCTTCGTGTTATCACTGTTAATTAAGGTCTTCAGATATTTTTACTGCAAATTGAATACAGATAAGCTTACTGCTCTAACAAAATAGTCCAATGGGCTCCAATACCCCTCGGATACCCCTCGGATATTATCAGTTATGATGTTTGTTTGAGGGGGCATACAAACTATTTACATGGTCAGTGTGGGGAATTCTTATCGGACGAGCCGTCAGGCGAGACCGATAAGAATTCCCCACACTGACCATGTAAATAGTTCGTATGCCCCCTCAAACAAACATCATAACGATTTTATTATGCCGAAGAGCCTTTGTTTAAGCCGAAAACACGACGACAACAACGATTAAATGAGGTTTGTTTTCGTAAGACAACTTCAACTGATTCACATTTCCTGACCTAATATGAAAGAGTCGCGCATGCCCACAACGTCTTTGGGTTGAAAGCTGAGGCGCAACGTCACAAAGCCATTGATACGACGTATCTCTTCGTTTTGTGACGTGTCGGCTTTGTGACGTTGCATTGAAGGACAGGCTACGTCAATTCCACCTTCCACTATGGTAACGTTAACACGCGATTGTTCGTATTAGGTGTGTGGTTGCCCTAATACGAACTATTTATGGGATGGCAATTGACCAATCGGCTATCAAACAAACTACTCTGAGGCGTAATAACACTTATTGTTTACATTCAGCAATCATGCATTGCATAAGATGTATTTTCAGCACTTCAACATTTTAGTGTAGGTTAACAGAAATGTGATCTGGAAGGGTTGACTGCATACAGTTCTCTCATTTACATACGAAATTGAGCCAGGCCAGCTTTTGCCAAGGCCTCAAATTAATGGGAAATATTTGGTGCTGAGGTTCTGATAGTTAATGACTATATTCTTACCTCTTGATATACTTTTCTATACAGGTCAGAATCAGCTCAAGTAATTTGATCTTGGAAATATATATTAAGAGTAGTCATCTCCAATAATTTTCTGGTCTATTCTAACTTAAGGATGTCCGCTGGTGGTAAATCAAAGTAATTAACTTTTTGAATAATGTGTGTTGTTGCATTCATAATTGTGTAATAGGAGGAAAAACAAAGAAAAAAATATATGTTGGTGTGCATTTTTTCGCTGTAGGCAACGTTAAGTGGACTGATCCATGCTCAATTTGATAACCCAGAAAGCATAGGGAATAGCCCTAGTTTTGAAGCATATTCATGAAAAATTGATATAAATAGTATTTAACTTTTTCTTATATTCTTACTGTTTGCAGATAATCACAATGCCTATCAAAATTTAGCAAATTGGATGGATGTTGGTGTGCAAAATTCTCGGCTAGAAGGCTTTTAAAGGAAGTCCCCATCTCTTAACCTGGGGAAGGGAGATAACCCAATAGAAAAACAGGCAAAATGGCTGCCAAAGTCAAAAATCACCAGCGGACATCCTTAAATGCATGGAACATGAATTCAGAGAGCTTAGACTTAACATATAGAATTTGACCTTTAGAAAATAGGTCAAGATCAGCGATATTCAATAGTTTTCAGGTCCAGGCATAGTGGTATAAATTTGGACAATGTAGATATAATCATTAATGAAATATTGTACTACATAGAATCTGACCTGGATAATATAGGTCAAGGTCAGTCATCTTCAGCACACCTTTGGAGATATATACATAGTATTAATTTGAAAGCCCAGCTGTATTTCTTCATGTTATATCATAAGTAAACATCATATGACCTTAAAAAAATAGGCCAAGATCAGTGAACTGTGGTTGGCTTCTAGTACATCACCAGTTGCATATGTAATATGAATTTGGAGACTCTAGATTTAATCCTTCAAAAAATATAGCAAATACTAGAATTTGACCTTGATAAAATAGGTCAAGGTCAGCCATTTTCAATAGGCTTCTGACCCTTCACCAGATGCATATGTGGTATGAATATGCAATACCTGACTCTAATCCTTCTTGAGATATCGTGTTCACAGATGGACAGACAGACGACGCTGACAACGACAATACCCTTCGGGCAAAATTTTGCCCGAGGGGTAAAAATCAATCCCCATATTATTAACATTCAGAGCAACCCTAAATCTTGACTCAAATTTTGCCCAGTCAATCTATTAACTATGAACTGGTAACAAATCTGACAAAGTGGGAAGGAGGGAAACAGCTGCATTTCTGTGTCTAGGAAATCAGTGATGTGCAGTACACCACACCAAAGGACATGCTTGTCTCCAGACTGTGCATATAATATACATCAAGTATCATGTGAACCACATCAAAAGGTGTAGGAGGAGTTGATTTGACAAGATGATATCATTTAATCTACAGTATTTTGAATTGTGAAGGGCAATAATTCAGTAATGAAATAACCTCTGTCAACAGTAAGAACACATGCGCATCTTCAGATTTTGCCGTTAATATCCACCAAGTTTCGCATCAATCATATAAAAAGTGTAGGAGTTGGGTTGACAAGACGGACGGACTGACAGACAGACAGTCAGACAGACAGACTTCCATGGCTATCGCTATATCCCCCGGGGCATATATGCCGGGGGGGGGGGGGGATAAAAAGGAAAATATAAAAATATTTAACATTCCAGATTCAATGGTTAAAATGTGGATATTGTTGAACAACTTTTATGGGTAATGTGTAGTAGTGACATGTCATTGCTCAAATAACAAGACAAAAATTAATATTTAAGATGAATAATCACCACTCCTGACCACCAGCCACCATAAAAATTTTTAAATATGTTCGGACAGTGACCTTGACCTTTGACCGTTTGACTTTGAAATAAATAGGGTTTGTCTTTCCCCTATGGATAAGGTACTGGTATACACAAGACAGCTTACAGAAATTATCAGGCAGACAGATGGAGAAAACTCGCTATTGCATTTTATCAACTAGTCACATCAGTCATATGAAGGGACGTGAACTTGGTCAGTTTTAATCCACCAGATCTATGTTATTTCCAACTGATTTTCCTAAAATGATACATGTATAATTAATTCTCATCTTTGAACCTATTGTATATAATTTCTTTTTATAAAGTCACAAAGTCATACTTAATATGAGGAATAAGACCCAGACAACTAGATATTTAAAAAAAATAATGACAAATGAGTTACCAGTACTCAGTGATTTTTTTATGTTTCCTAAATTGAAATTTTGAAAACATTTACAACTGGGGTACGAATAACTGATAAAGTTCACATACCTTTTCACATGTATTCATACTGTACACAAATAGTCCCATGAAGAAACATTACATATTTTGGAAGGACAAAACTGGATTTTAGTCTAAAAAAATCCCTCAAATCTGTGGTACACCCCACCCCGCCCCACCCCACCCCCCTCTCCTGTCCTCTGTGTTACACCTAATTTGCCAGTCCTAGTAAAATTAAGTGAAAAAGGTGTTTACAATATGTCGCCTTACACTAGCACCATTTTGCACACCATTGTATGGTTCTACAGGATGATTTCCCTCATCTGGTCCATCCTCACAGGGTTCTCCAAGGAGTTTGGCAATATTGTGTAAGACACCACAAGCAATGATCAGACTGCATGCACGTTTTGGACAAAGACGAACCTAAAAATGACAAGAAGCATGTACCATAATTATTAAATGTGAATATGCACAAATAATACATGCATATTACATGTGCATGACCAAATGTACATGTCATTGCAGCAGGTTATTATTAAAGAAAATCAGTGTAAGGACATACAAACATTGGAGATGTTGACAATAAAATATGAACGGCTTCAAATGATACGCAAATATTAATATCAATAAAATATAATCAAATGTAATTTCAGAAACAACTGGGTGATTGCCTCAGTGTAGTCATAAAATTATTTCCCGCAGGATATATTTCTATATTTGAATTGAGTATTATACATACATGTATATATCCATAGTTTTCCATTCAAAATAATAGGCAGCTATTATGGACAAAAGATGATATCATACCTCAGAGTGGAGAACGTGGAAACGACGTTTCCACTGACCAAATGTTCTCTCAATGGTACATCTTGTTGACTTGTGGGCCTTATTGTATTTCCTCTCTGCAGGACCATTCGGCTTGAGGAAAGGTGTCATCAGATATGGTTTGCATCCATAGCCTGAATCACCTAATAACAGTCCATCATTCAGCCCTCGATGATTTTGTTCTATATACTGACAAATCAGCGAAGAGGTGAATATATGGCTGTCATGAGTGGATCCAGGCCATCGTGCCACAATGTTGGTGAATTTCCCTGTAAAACAAATCAATGAACTTACTAATTTGAAAGTTTACTTAACAAAGAAGCTACAATATGTTTTGACCTGCTGCAGGGGCTTGTTGTAAAGTCATAATTGTGCTTCGCCCATCCCCTCCCCTTTCCCATCACTCTTAATGGAGTCTCTTGCTGTCCAAAATGAAAAGTTCTTGCGTCGGGCAGCAGGAAGTAGGCCTATGCAGTACTGTTTCCTTGTGTGAACATGGATTCCATTGTGGGGATGTCAGTATGTCAGGATGTCATCATACATGCAAGACAATTATCAGCATTCTCTCATGACCCCATTTTATTTCACGATCTGCCCCACCCCATACAAATAATCCCTATGGATACTATATCCCATCTATATAATGAATTTACTGATCATATGAATAGTATATCCCAGACACATGTACCATTCCCTATTTATACTGTATCCCGGACACAATGGAGTTACCATTCCCTATGAATACTGTATCCCAGACACAATGGAGGTGTTGCAGGGATAGCTTTACGATCCAAACTGCTAGCCCTGTTACCTCGAAATAAATCGTACATGCCAGGAGATTGCTCCAAACCGGTTTTGGCCAGGAGCTTGAACTGGCATGCTCCGTTGCATGCTCTGAGATCGTCAGACTGGGTTGAGATTTAGAACGAACGAGACATACTATATAGAATTCGGGTTGGAATGGAGGGAAGATTTTAATGGGGGATATTTTAGGCCTATATCGCAGTAGGTGTTGCTAGTCTAGGCACACAACGCTACTACAGAGTTACCATTCCCTGTGAATACTGTATCCCAGACACAACGAGGTTACCATTCCCTGTGAATACTGTATCCCAGGCACATGTACCATTCCCTACTTATACTTTATCCCAGACACAATGAGGTTACCATTCCCTGTGAATACTGTATCCCAGGCACATGTACCATTCCCTACTTATACTGTATCTCAGACACATGTAACATTCCCTTATACTGTACATGTATCTCAGACACAATGAAGTTACCATTCCCTGTGAATATTGTATCCCAGGCACATGTACCATTCCCTATTTATACTGTATCCCAGACACATGTACCATTCCCTATTTATATTGTATCTCAGACACAATGAAATTACCATTCCATATTTATATTGTATCCCAGACACAATGAAGTCTCCAGTCTCTATATCTACTGTATCCCAGACACAATGCAGTTACCATTCCCTGTGAATATTGGATCTCAGACAATATAAAGTTACCATTCCCTATCAATACTGTATCACAGACAGGATGTACAATCAAATAACCAATCAAATCATCGTGTGCAAATCATATATCTGGTGATGGAGCAAGTATGGGGTGTCTAGGTACTGCTGGAACCAGGCACAATCAGGCCAGGCTGTGAATGAAAGGAGCACAAGTTGGGGATTGAATAGAAAATATCCACTGCACAAACTGGTTTAGATGTATTTGAAACTGATACATGTTGGTGACAGAGGTGCGACACGCACCTGTCTTTGATAAATCCACAAAGCTTCGGACTAGCTGTCATTCTTATTGTCCGCCACGAATTACCATTGCCTTTGAGAATTATGTTGACAAATATGTGATAAAAAATCTTTTAAAAATATTTCCCATCAAAGTTTTCTTTCTGACATAGTCTTTGTTGTAGCAGTGATTTCATACAATTTTAGGACCATCTTTCAAGAGTGTGTGTTTTAAACACACACTCTTGAAAGATCCTAAAATAATATTCTTTATTGACTTCTGCTGGCAGTGCCGAGAAGCTATGTTTCTGTTATTATATTCTCCAATTTACATTGTTTGTTTAAAGAGGTGTCATACCAGTACTCACATTCACCAAGGTTTGGGAAACATTTTGGTAGGCACAAACTATATTCTATGAAAAAAGGTAGCTGAACATATATCATCACCTTAGCCCAAATATAACTTTTAATCGATGATATATTTTCGACCTAAGGTTGCCAGGGTTATCATAAATGTATGCTTGCTGGTCCTTTCTTGAATGGTGGAATATTTTATTCATATTGTCATATTTACACCAGTTTTCAATAGTTGAAAAACCGGATTCATGTTAAGAACATAGATCACATGTCATGAGAACAACCTGAAGCTCACAGTGGTCCACGTGTTGTGCACCAGTGTCACCGACACCGGGGCAAGGCAGCATTGTCCAAGGATTGATATGGGATCTCATTAAACATGGCTTCTAATCCCTCTGTCATGTCTGTTAGCCACATATATGCAACTCAGTGTATGTAGCCAGTGGTGGCTACATATACACTGAGTTGCATAATGTGGCTAATCCCTCTGTCATCATTTTTGAGGTGGCGGACACGGACAGTGGAAAATACGCTTGTTCTTTTTTTCGTTCACAATGGATTGGAGCTACAAATAATGCAAGTGGACGTTATGCCTGCTGAGTCAGAACAATCACTCTGTAGATAGGTTTATCATGAGAAAAGTTCATCTCGGAAGATCGATATTGCCATTATATTGTGCTCAGTTTTCGACATAACACTAACAGCGGGACCACAGGCACAACATCAACATGCACTTGTTTAAGTTGTTACTTACAAATGTTCACGGTTTCGACACCAACAAACAATGAGACAGGCAAAAAAGTAGATTTTCTAACTAACTGCATGTGCACACAGATGTTACATATTATGTACCGCTCCATCCAAGCTTACCGTCATGATCGCATATCCCTTGCACGTTTATTGAGTGATAATTCGCTCGGTTCACGTAGGCGGGCTCGTCTTCGTGGGGGCCGATGATTTGCACATGCGTGCCGTCGACACATCCAACCACTTGAGGGAATCCCCCGAGGTCGAAGAATCCCTCCCTGATTCGCCTCTTCTCCAATTCGGTTTCGGGCCAAATGATGAACATATCTCTCTTCTGGACGAGAGCGTTGCTGACATCCTGGATTATCCTTGAAACTGTCGACTTGTCGAGACCAAATGTATCACCAATTACTTGAAGAAAACTGCCACTGGCGACAAACCGCAAAAACACCAAAACTTGTGTCACTGGTGACAAAGCTTGATTCCGTTTTGTTTGTCTCTTCAGATCGTCGTACAGCAAATCCACGATGAAATGTAACGATTCCCTCCCAAAACGATAACGTGCTCGAATTTCACTATCTGTAAACGTATCTAAATGTGACTGGTGAAGCCGAAAATGTTTCTCTTGTCTATGTAATCGAAATATCGGGCCAAACAGCGCTAGATTGGCCATAATCGACGATTTTTGACAGCAGAAAATGATTTTTACTTCCGGGTTTGGGATTCACAAATTCGGTAGGGTAAAAGATAAACTACCTCCATCCATGGTTTAAAGTTATCCCATGGTTAAGTGTTATTTAACCCCGGGATAAAGATAACACTGCTTTCAGCAACGCATCTTATCCCAGGGATAAATTTTAACCCACGGTTATCAGACTTATCCCGGGGATAGTGCTTATCCCACCGTTGAACAACCGGACCCTGTGGAACACCAGAACTAACTCTTAAAGGATCAGAGATTGCTTTTCCAAGGGACAGTCTTTGGAATCTTGAACTCAAATATGATGTAACCCATTGTAAAGCAGAGTCAGTAAAGCCATATATTTTCAATTTCTGCAATAGTAAATCGTGATCAACAAGGTCAAAGGCCTTTTTGAAGTCTATCATCACCAGGCCAACTAGTTTCCCATTGTCTATAGCTCGATTCCAGCTTTCTGTTAGTTTGGTCATAGCAGTAAAACAGGAATGTTTGGGGCGAAAACCAGACTGACTTTTTGTAAGGAGATCATGGGTTGAAATAAAAGTGTATAACCAGTCATAAACATGTCGTTCCAGTATTTTGGATAGGACAGTTAATATGGATATAGGTCTGTAATTTTCGGCCTTGTTTATAGACCCCGACTTGTGGAGAGGGTAAACTTTGGCTTCTTTCCATTGGTTAGGGAAAATGCCTTTTTGTATACTCAGGTTGAGGATTCTTGTTATAGATGGAGTTATTATGTCTGCTGTTACCTTTAGAAATTTAGGACTAATTCCATCCAGACCCGTACTTTTGGATGGGTCTAATTCATCAAGGTAGTTAAATATAAATGATTCAGTCACAGGTGGAATTGAGAAGGAATTACCAGGAGAAAGTTTTTGAGAAACATAGTCTTGAAGTTTGTTAAGAGTCGAACCAGGGGCACATGGTTCAACTATTCATACAGTTGGTTGAGTTCCGTGTTTATTACTTGATTCAGCAAGTTTGGGTCAGGGGAGGAGTAAGTATAATAATACTTGTATCGTCGGCAAATGAAGTGATATCTAAACCCGAAGCAACGGTGATGTCATTTATGTAGAGTAAGAAGCAGATTGGACCTAAAATCGAACATTGGGGAACTCCACATGTAATGGTTGAGGCGGATGAAGGTGTATTGCAGAGGCAGACTAGTTGAATTCGGTCGGATAAATAACTTTTGAACCAGTCGTTCGAGGTGTTTCGGAATCCATAATAGTTAAGTTTTTGCAGAAGTATGTCGTGATTAACGCTATCAAAGGCTTTACTTCAATCGAGAAACGTCGTTATGCTATATTCTTTCTTTTCTTTAGCGATTGCAAGTTTCTCATAGAGTGTTAATGCAGCGTGAGAAGTGGAGTGGTTTGATCGAAATCCGAACTGACTAGGGCAGATAATATTTTGTTCTTCAAGATAGTATATCATTCGATTAGCTACGGCTTTTAAAAATATTTTACTAAGGCATGAAAGCACAGATATTGATATGTAGTTACTAACAGATTTATACTCTGGTTAAAGAATTGAGTGTAGACATATCTTCATCAAATACGTCTACTTACTCCCAAACTGCATTTACTCTGGAAGATTTATTTAACAATCACAAAAAGTTTCTCAGAGAAAGAGGTATCGGTCTTCCAACCAATCATAACGACATACCAAAACTATACTGGACACCCAAAATGCATAAATCACCATACCAAGCTAGATTCATAGCTGGTTCGAGAAGCTGCACCACCAAGCTTCTTTCAACCCTATTGACGAAGGCCCTTCAGGAGGTAAAAACATTTTGGGAAAGGTATTGCGCCATTATTTCTAAGAACTCTGGCGTTGAATGTATGTGGATATTGAAAAACTCAAAATGTCTTACGGAAGAACTTGATGCTAAAGGTCACATACCGTACAGACAAGTATCCACATGGGATTTCTCGACTCGCTATACTACAATCCCTCATCAGGACCTTATTGACCGTCTAAGTTCATTAATAGTATCTGTGTCCAAGAAAACTGATCGTAGATATATTAATGTCGGAAGCCATAAAGCATTCTTTAGCTCTACTACATACAAGAGATATCATTAAAAATATCTATGTGAAATTTGGCAACACAATATATCAGCAGCATATAGGTATTCCAATGGGTACTAATTGTGCACCCCTGTTGGCTGACCTGTATCTGTTCTCTTATGAATATGACTATATGCAGGCGCTTTCAAAAACCGATCCATTCAAAGCCCGTTCCTTCTCATTCACCAAACGCTATATAGACGATCTTCTCGCTGTGGATAATCGCTATATAAATGGCGCAGTGAAGGATATATATATCCACTTTCACTGGATTTGAAGGAAACTACAGATAGCCCTACAGGCACATCATATTTAGATCTATATCTCTATAAAAATGAAGCGGGCATTCCCTCTCGTCGACTTTATGACAAAAGAGGTGATTACAATTTCGACATGGTAAACTATCCCTTTCTGGACAGTAATATTCCAGTGGGACCTGCATATGGCGTATACATATCTCATTTGCTAGATCCTGTGTTAAATGTGACGATTTTAGTCAATGTCTCAAAGTTTCTCAAATTTGGCGATACATATTGCATGCTGATAGCAAAATACGAACGTAGCGTGCAAGATCTATGGCGCTACGTTTCGTAACTTGTGTCTAATTCCGCTTAACCCGGGGCTAGGGGTCGTATGAACCCATGTACTTCAAGATCCTCATGGTACTCATATGAACAGTCACAATCAAAGCGTGACTGAGATACATCATTCTTTAGATGACGACTTTACAACAAATATTATGGATTAAGAATACTGATCAGCGATACGGATTTGATATTTTTGGAACATCACGATGTCTTGCCGGCATCATTGAAAACTGTTGACCGCTTCTCTCTTGCAGGAAACAAGCCTATGTTTATGTATACTATGATTGTCTTTTTGAATTTGGTGCTAATAATGCTAATACTGTTATATGGAACATGGAATAGGTCTTTGGATTATGGACGCGGATATTCTCTAATGGACGACGGCTGGATTATGAATGACGGACTAGACGCTTGTAATAACAGGCTTTACTAGCGACATTCGTATTCCGCCAAGTCCGGTGGAAGCG
Source organism: Hanleya hanleyi (assembly GCA_036873755.1). NCBI lineage: Eukaryota > Metazoa > Mollusca > Polyplacophora > Lepidopleurida > Hanleyidae > Hanleya > Hanleya hanleyi. The sequence goes on along the minus strand of JAVTVY010021554.1, from coordinate 48,485 downwards.
TTTTTTAAGGAATTCACCACGTTAATAATTTTTTCCGGGAAGAAGGGTGTTAGAGAGAATTCTCTAGTATATTCATTTTTCAGATAAGACATAAAATTTGCATTGGCACCGGGAATTTTATTTGCGAGTTCGTTGGCTACTGAACAAAAGTAATTGTTAAAACCATTTGCGATATCCTTTGTATCTGATGTGTCAGTGCCATGCATATTAATTACAGATGGTAAGGTGGAAGATTTTTTCCTTCTCATTAGATCATTGATAATTTTCCATGTTCCCTTTATGTTGTTATGGTTCTGATTAAATTTGTTTTCGTAGTATAATTTCTTTGCCAGTCGTAATGTACGGTTTAGTTTATTGCGATATGCTCTATATTGATGGTTGTATGTGATGTTATTGGTAGTTATCCATAGTCTGTACAGTCGGTTGTTCTCGTGTATTGAGTGCAGTAAAGCCGTACTAATCCATGGTTTCTTGGTCCTTTTATGGAGTGGCCGGCATTTTACGGGGAAGCATTCGTCATATATAGATATGTCACCAAAACTCTCAGTGGCAGAGTTAATGTCGTTGTTTCTATATACAGCTTTCCATTCAGTTGCTTGAAGTTTTTCCATAAACAGAGTTTGACTGGAAGGATTTACAAGGCGATATGATACATTCTGTTGTTTATTGCATCTAGGGAGAGAGGAGTTGCATATATGAAACATGGGAAAGTGATCAGAGATATCAGATAAGAGAATACCCGCCTTAACGTCTTCCTCGTGAAAGTTGGAAATATGTTGTCAATAAGTGTAGCGGAGTTTGATTGTTGGGTTACAGATCTTTGGGAAAAAGTGAAATGATTTCATAATTTCATAAAATGATTTAGTGGGACTGTGGTTTTGTGTTTTGAATAGATCGATGTTGAAATCGCCAAGCAATAGACATTTTTTACCTCCGGCACGCAGGTCTACGGGAGGCTCGTGTTGTTGTTGTTGTTGTTGTTGTTGTTCTTCTTCTTCTTCTTGTGACTTTTTGAAATACGCATGCGCTAAGAGAAAGTGATCTCTGCCACACTTTTCTTTTCAACCTTCGATCTCACATGACAACCCTGTTTTCAGGCACGTTTGAATTCATTTGCAACTATATTCGGTGGAATGAATTATTGCTTCGTTGATTTCCGTTCAGACTTCAATTCTCTTACGTCAACAGATAGAAAACTTCAGTCGCTTAAAAGCTGTCGATCGACCCATCAGTAATTGTCTTCAATATTACCATTTTCACTGAACAGTATGTGCATGTATATACACTTTAAGGTCCCAAAATTGCTTATATACCAAGGAAGATGAGCCGCAACCTTGTCAGTGGTTCAGCTAATTTGTATACAGTCAAAGGCGACTGTCTGAGAAAGTAGAAAAATAAGTTCACTACTTCTAGTAATCATTTTATCTACTCAATCTAGATAATTCACAAATTGGTGAAGAAATAGACAAGTAACGCATTGTCATTATGATTAACATTGAATAATACTTGGTATCAAATTATAGATCATGCATCATAAAAACAAACGCAGCAATTACGTTTCAGAAGAAAGGGAACAACTCACCAACTTTCGCCGAATAAAGATTTTTAATTTAGAGAAATGACATTTGGTATGATGTTTAACTTCACTCCCCAAGCAATTCATAAATATGGAAATATGTTTTGAAAGGAAGCATAATTTAACTCTCTGTGGGAATCGAAACAATGACCCTCCAATCCCTGGAGTTGCACTTACTGTCTTACATTATAGCTATATCGACTCATTGATAATACTCAAAACTGACTCTATGCGCAACTGGTTTTATAATACAGAAATGAATATCTAGTATTTAATGAGTCAGACAACCCTGTGCGCGAACAATACATCATAGTTGTGCAGTAATATTTTGCACTTTCTGTTACAAGCATAAAATTTGGCACACAGCTATTTTGAATGATCCTCCTTCGGAACACAGCCTCTCTATCCTCATTCTCGCATGATGTTCCCGTCCTCTTATATAGGCACTCAGAATCCATGTAGCATTAATCTCTCCCGTAAATGCAATACTTATGTGTATCAGCCGACAATGAGCAGAAACATATTGCATTTGACATCAATCTCTCAAGTCAGAGCCCATTTCTGTTAGAATTTACTGGTTCTACACTTCACAATTTACGTTACTTTGTCAGTCAGTTACGTTACGAATGCAATTACGTAACTTATTAGCAGATACTGACCATAAAAGCTATCTATTTGACCTCCTTGTCAGAAGGTAGAGCCTTGATTTCCTGAAGGGGTTTTTTAGTTTGATTTTCATACTTAGATACCTTTCATATGAACTTTAACTTGGCATCCATTTTCGTGAATGCAATAATTTGATGCACCGTACCAAAAGATAATAACGACCTTGTTTAGTGAACTATAGCCCTGAAATTTCGCCCTTGAATCACCTTCGGAATGACATAATGACAAACATATTCGCGAATTGAGAAAAATAGGAGATCTCCATAGATACGGACTAGAAATGTTTCTAAAAAAGAAATTAATACAATTAGCAACCTTCGAATAGGCTTGGCTGAACATGTCAGATGAGATGATATTTTCTAAGAATGAAATAGTTAATCATTTATATAGAAGAAGCAAACCATGTCTTGGTATTGACTTGCTGCATGGAAAAGAGTGTCAAGGTATTTAGTTTGCAGATGATAACACACGTAAATGCAGAAACTTAATTAATTCTAATCGAATATCAAGAATGTCACAGGCCTCAATTTGAATAGTGAAAAGTGTTATTATGCCTCTTGGACAGTTCGGTAAAGCCTTCAACCCTATTCCATAGCTGCACATATCAAAGTGATAGACCTGATAATAATTCATTGAATATTAACTTTGAAGGAAATATAAATTTCCATTTTGTTCGGTAAAGTATGCGAGAATGGAAACATAAGAGCGTAGATTTTCGCGCTATGACTAAATCCTTGAAATTTATTTGGTTTTTCCAGATATTTGAAAGCCTTTTTGATTTGCAAAAATCAACGGCTGTGACTGCGTCTGTCAATTTAGTATAGACGGCATGGACCAGCCAAATCGTTGAATTTTGAACGGGGAAAGTGAATATATATATATATAATTCCTGCAATTGTGGGTTAGAAGTTGAAAATTACTTCCCTTAGGATGAAAAAACTGGCAGATGGCGCTTTTTCTACAATTACCACTACCTCCGCTGATATGCCTTTCACTGTATTATTGCCACTGCCGCAGGTTTTGACTACAATGTAGTCATTTCTCACTTGTTCTTTTCCGGTTTTAGAATGTGAAATATATTTAAAAGACTGGTATTGAAATATTCTACACTTTTGCGGGGTGGCCTATAAATTAAACCTGTGACATAAGATTGTTATTATCAGAAATCTCAACAAATAGAGCCTCATATTCGTCATTTTTATCATTTTGGGCGAGATCTTCACGAATAAAGCAGTTTGTATAACATTCCCTGACATATAAAATCACACCATCGCCCCTTTGTTTAGACCTAGATAATGGGAGAGGACTATAGCCAGGAATATCGTACAATTCTTGTGTTGCGGTGTTGAGCCAGCTTTCGGATATTCCAATGACGGAAAAACAATGTTGGAGATTGTGGAGTAAAGACAGAATTGCTGTGTAGTGTTTCTTTAACCTTCGGGCATTGATATGTAAGACAGATAGCGTGTTGGGATCAGAGTGCTGAGGAATATAGGCATTGAATGTTTCGTCAAAATAATAATCAGACTGACAATTATTGAACTTTTCCCAGTAGTTTACCTCTCCATCGGCATCATCTGTAATATATTCATTATTTTCAGTGACATTTAACTCATAGTAGTGGGTTAAAACACATTTTCTCAAGATCACCTAGTAGATATTCAAGATCAGATTGTGTTTGTACTTCCATATCAATTTGTTCTTCATTATGGAAAGGTAATTCACTTAGCATATACATGATTATTCATAGATACATTTTCATCATATTCCATACCGTGTTATTGTAGTTAACTACATATATCACCGTACATAGTTTTAGCACATAAACTGCGTGTTTTATAATGTATACCAAATTCCACAATAGTTCAACATATTTAACGAAGCAGACAATAGGTATATGTGGGTACCAGTAGGGAGGTTGTGATAAGCAGCGAGTGACGAAATATGCACTAAAACACAGAGGGCTGTAATATTTACAGGGTGGACAATAAAGAAAAAGAAAACCGAAGATATATACAATAATACTGTAAATATACTTACTGTAACATGACATTACCAAGGTAATATTGCATGACTCAAATAAACCATGTATGCATTTTTTTATTGTCTGTGGTTTTTACCTAACATTGAGAAATCGGAATCTGAAAGGTAGTGGGAAGGATTTTCCAGGAGCGATGTATTATCCTGGGGGTTTTATCAGAGAGGCGGATAATTCCTGGGGTACTTTCCCAGGTGGGAACATTTCCATAGTACCCCCTGGCAGACATACTTTCGAAACCACACACCAAATCTATCAGTATTTATGCAAGAGATGATTTAGATTTCCTTAACTATTCACCAGGAAATGTTTCGTCAGATACTATACTTGTCAGTTTTGACGTCACGGCAAGATACCAACTGTTATCGGATGTTGGATCGATAAACATCCTGAGGGTTTTAAACGCAGATTTAATAAGGTGTTCTTACTCGACAACGCTAAATTCATATTAAAGAACAACACGTTCCATTTCAAGAACATGTATTTTCTACAAATTTAGACAAAAGAGTCTAACCCGTGCCAAATATGTAGAAAATCCAAGCACTCCTAAAGTAACAAAATGCACAGATTCTCAATGCGGTACACGTGAATACATGATTGAAGGCTCATCATTTTCATTCAAGAATTCGAGTAGTGTCTTCACAGTAAAGGAAGACAGGAGTGGTGATTCTAAAAATGGAATTTATGTTATTATATGTAGTGGATGTGATGTAAACTACATTGGACAGACACATATCTTAGAGCTGTCGTCTGAGTGCATAAACAACGAATACTGACTGCCTCTTTGAGAAATATGTTTGTATGCAATCATATCCACACATGTGGCGAAGATAAGTTCAAAATATTCCCTTTCTGAAAAATTACTTCAACTGCATCGGTACAGCGACGTAATTGAAACGAGGCACCGCAATAACGAACACACACCGCAATATGTACATGTAAGATTTACTTATTTCCGATTTTTCCCGAATAATATCACGATAGTTTCATACATGGTAATGAGATAGATATTGCTAGGAATATCAGATAGCAAGTGTCAGATCCGACATTTAATATTCAGCCGGCGTCCATAAAATTTCCGCGTCAATAATGTGAAGATCCATTTCCTATGACTGTTAGCACTAATGCAAAATGTGTATGAAATAAAAATAATGGAAAGACAAGATGGTTTCTTACAAAAGGGAATCGGTTAACTGTCTGTCCAGGTACTTCATGGTGTTCATATGAACAGTCACAATCAAAGCGTGACTGAGATACATCACTCTCTAGATGACGACTTTACAACGATTATTATGGATTACCAATACTGATCAACGATACGGATTTTATATTTTTGGAACATCATGATGTCTTGTCGGCATCATAGAAAACTGTTGACCGCTTCTCTCTTGCAGGAAACTAGCCTATGTTTATGTATACTATGATTGTCTTTTTGAATTTGGTGCTAATACTGTTATATAGAATATGGAATAGGTCTTTGGATTATGCACGCGGATATTCTTTAATGGACGACGGCTGAATTATGAATGACGGACTAGACGCTTGTAATTATTAACAATATAGTAAGAAGACTCTGTGTCTAGAAGAATGTTAATAGAAGCATATCGACTTTGTTGACTGAAGAGATGTAGTAATTTGGCACAACTGTCGCATTTGACAATTAATATCTTCAAATTTCAATTCAACTAGAGGAATATTTTATTCGTAATTATTCTAGAATATCAAGTTCCGAGAAGGGGAAGAACAACAAAATCCACAAATGCTTTTAAATATAATTTTATACAGATATTTCACCAATTCGGCTAATTACTACACCATAGCATATCTTACATCTGTTCAGCCTTTCAGTTGTTAGTGATCAGTCAGTTTCAAGATATGACAAAAATGCTCTTACAACACTAGCATTCAACAACTCCTGCCCGATAATATCAGGAAAAATGAACAAAAAATTAACTTCAACGTTTATCTACTAACCAGAGTATGCTCAAATCACCGTCATTCGGCATACACGGGCAAACTTTCACCGTTCAGTACCGTACCACTCAACGATCTAATGTTTTACGACTGCTTCAGCGTTGAGAATATTCGATATTTGGATGATTCGATATCTTTCACCTGATACGAAATATACCTTAATACCCGCAATACCTTTTTCATATGATGCAGTTACAATGCAAATGAATGTATCCAATGCACATCATGTTAAATAACATGATAAACATAAGCTGGAGTCCTGGAAGAGAGGAACTGATGATACGATAATTACATAATACGCCTCACAAGGGTGTTTCAGTGATTGTGCCGGATATGGTTCTGTATACTCAGCATGTGTATTTCGTGGGTCACCATGTCATCTTTGGCGTTAACATATAATTATATCGAATAAGCATGACATGAACTAGAGTAGGCTGTAATAATATTTAGCACAACATTCACAATATAACACCAAACAAAACAATAGTTATTTTGCATCAACGTTACAAACATTAGTTCGAATGAGTAAATATATATGAAAAAATGAAAAGCTATCTGGCCAGTCTTCTTGAATGAAATAACCTCCCATACATCATATTAGGCATGATGGCAGAGAAAATAATCAGTAACCTGATCTTGTTTTGAGGAATGATATCAATTTCCCCATAGATTTGTCGTTACTTGGGCATCGTCGGAGTTGCCCTCTACAAATAGCGAAGTCCACGATGAGCCCCAGTTTCTTATATTTGGAATCCACATTGGTTAGCCGCATCTGCGAATGCCACCCCTCGTCTGACACGTGTGGTGCCTGGTTGTGCATGACGATAAGTGCCACCCTATTTGTATCTGCCAATTACAACGTTGTCAAATTAGTGAAAACAATTAATGCAGTTATGATTGAAGTTATGAGTTGAGAATGCGAATATGCAATAACTAGTCCATGAGGTCCTTCCTTCCGATATTTTAGTTGTTTTTTGTAATATTTTAGCCTAGAATTGATGTACATATAGGATGTAACAATCTAATCTGATAAGTAACCGACGCTGGCCTATATGTTGACAACCGCCTAACAAATGTTAGATGGAACGCCTGTATTTCTGCAATTCAGAGCCAGAGCCGTAACCGCTTCGCATGATAGATTAATGTGTGTGTTAATCTAACGACAGAAGACAACTGGGACAAATGTGTTGTGTTAAAATCAGCACGATGGCTTTGTGCGCAATTGAACATATATTTCTGCGCTCAAGTGAATTTTTCAAAATACTCCACCAAAAGTACAGGTAATGTTAGTTGAGTTGTATTGAAGTTCGCGGTCAGTTATACACAACTGTACTGCGGTGGAGGGAGTCAACATAGCATGTAAAAACTGGACGTAAATATTTAAAATTAATCACACATCATCAACTCAAAAATGGACAATTATGAAAGTTTCTTCATTTTTTTTTAAATTAATATTATTAAACCAGATATGCAGACAAGCTATGATAGATCTAATATGATTATAAATTATGAGACCTATAATTTAATCTTAATAGAGTATTGGACAGGAGTTATAGTAAAAACTCACCTTTTATGTTTCTCAAGGCGTGGTCAACGTCAGTGGTTAATTGCGTCACGGTAGTTACCAAGACTGGCCAATACGGATTTTTGTTCAGTTCTCGCCCATCTGTGCTCAACACAGTCAGTCGTAGGCGGGGACACCCTGATGACTTAATCTCCTCCACGAGAAGTTTCTTGTAGTCAATAGTGATACCAATGGTCGACTGCCAAAGTACATCAACTGCAAAACGTGAACTTTTTTTGAGACAACTGAAAACTGACTTGCTCCACTTCATGTAACACTGTAATCGTTGCCAGTATTGCCGTTTGAAACGACTGTTTTTCTGTTATTTGTCTGACGCTTTATGGTAAATATTTGTTTCGACTTTCTGTGCGCTAACATCGTGCCTTTCGGTTACTTTCCTCCGTCAGTTGACAGGCGGAAACAACTGTGTTTTCTTTCGAATTGTTCCAACAAAACGTACGAAGTGAAGATTGGCGGCAGAAGATGCTTCTTCTGACTCCCAACTTCATTATAATTTATTGCCATATGTCCAATGTTAAAACATAGAATTACAGGACGATCCATAGGCCAAACAATTTAAACGCCTTACCCCCGCTTCCAGCCCGAGCAACCAAACACATTTTTCCTTGAAGAGCCCTACCAAAGCCCTGTGTTTGCTTACACACAAGTATAGCTATTACATCATCGCTCTGAAATATTTTTATCTAATACCGCTCAAGCCGATGCTTGAGGCCATGTGGTCATATCATTCAAGAGGTCCACATGAACACCTAAAATAAAAGCGTGGCTTGGATGCAAATCACCGCAAAGATCACTTTTGGTTCTTGTGATGTTTTAACAAAAATATGCAGTCAGTATATTTATCTGTGGGGTCATATGACTTCTTGTCAGTACGCCGACATCGTTTTCCGCCACCCTTTTAATGCTACCATATCATTAGGAATTACGTCTCCTGTTGTTGTTGGTTCTTTAAAGACAATTATCATCGTAGGCTTTCCAATATACAAAAGCTGATTCATTACTGTCCCGTGACCCACTATTCTGAGTACATCTCTTATACCGGTTTACTTCATACAGCGGGACATTTTCTTTACCTTTCCTTGTGATGTATTTGTAATACCCATACCCGATCCCGACCCCGGCTGCGGCTGCAGCCACAACCGATCCAAATATAAGAGCCTGAAAGGAGATTTGAAACCGTATCGGAAGGCATGAACGTTCATAAAACAGACATTTATTCTGTTCTAGTTTATGTTCTAGTATCTAAAGGAACAGACTCTGTGTTCTATATTCCAGCTTAGAAACACACCCGTTAAAACAATACTCCCATTCGAACATTGACACTTTATGACGATTTTCCATCAAAGCTTTGAATGGATATGTTCGCGAATGAAGACGATGTGTTGCCATCCTTTTGGCAATCTGATGGATCAATTTTGGAGAGGAAATGTTGACAGCGACCCCCCCCCCCCAGGAAACCATGGCAATTCGAGGGCTATGGACCTGACTGAATGTCGTTTGTGAACTGATACTAAACTGAAACAAACTGAAAATATGTTTTCGCTCGCAGTTGAGACCGATCTATTCGATGTGCCTAATTAACACAGACTACCACATTGTAACCAAAAACAACACTTTTGCTCAAATACAAACAATATGCATTTTCGTAGTATTTTCATTTTTCAAACCAGTTTCCTCACTGTATTCAAAATATTTCGATAAAAGCCAAAAACACTACCATGGGCACACACTATTTTCACAAAGGATTTAGATCACTATATTTTTTTTGCCGAAAATCCTTTATATATACTCAGGTTTAGTCTTGTCATTAAACAAACAAAAACATAATAAGCGAGAGATCCTGAAGGATCTTGGCGCCCACCATTGTCCGATAATTGTAAGCTGATGACAAGAGGATCTTTTTGTCCATTGTTACTAGGAACAAGCGATTGATTTGTAATTTTGTTTACAGAATTTCGAATCTGAGCGAAAAAGATCGAAAAAGGGAGACTGGAAAACACCAAGATATCTTTCTAAGTTTCAGGAGTTTCAAGATTTCTAGAAACTGTACTTATGTCTGTTGTTATATACAAGACTACAAGTTAGTCTGAAAGTGAATGTACATGTACAGAGGATCATTCATCTTCGTTTTGTAGTATTTTTTTTTTATTTTTGTTTATTTTTGCACGTGTTATCATTGGGTACTGGAAGCGAAGACAAATATCTCTTTGACACTTTGGCATGAGCTATGAAACATACTTAAGATTTTATAATTAGGAACGAATGCTAATTCTGTTCTGTTTACTGGGCTAGCTTGAGACATATCTTTTAAGATACCATGCTCGAAAATAGTAAGATGGTACACTACTTAATACTGAAGGGATCCGGTCCGCGCAGTAAATTTGAAACTTCTATTTAAGTGTCGAGTTGTGACGTTGTGTCACAAGAGTTACGTCCCTTCATGTAGCCGACCCCCGGCAGACGAAATGGTGGGGCAATTCACTTGCAAACTGCATGGTCTAAAGAAAACTCGAAGAAATACTTCTTAATTCCGAATTATTTGAACTCCTTGATATGGAAGGTGAAGGTACGGATATTCTCTATAGTCAATATATAGAATATGCCCCACCGTTTCATCCGCCGACTCTTGTGATGCAACGTCACAACTCCGAAAAACCGTATTAATTTGAAGCGTAACTTGGATTTTCGAATCTGATCGAAAAAGGTATTTTGCACAACTAAACCCAAGGGGAACCTATGTACCAAATTTGAGAAAGATCCCAGCAGTACTTCCGGAGGAATCACGATAACAAAGTTGCGTGAGAAAATCCAAGATGGCTGCCTGGTGGCAATATTGGATTTTCGAATCGGACCAGAAAATCTTGCACAACTAGACCCAAAGGGAAACCTGTGTACCAAATTTGATAAAGATCCATGTAGTAGTTCCTGAGAAATCGCGAAAAAGTTTCATGAGGAAATCCAAGATGGCAACCTGGTGGCCATATTGGATTTTCGAATCGGACCAGAAAAGGTATCTTGCACAACTAAACCCCAAGGGGAACCTGTGTACCAAATTTGAGAAAGATCCATGCAGTTCTTCCTGAGAAATGACGATAACAGTGTTTCATGGGGAAATCCAAGATGGCTGCCTGGTGGCCATATTGGATTTACGAATCGGGCCAGAAAAGGTACCTTGCACAACTAGACCCAATGGGAAACCTGTGTACCAAATTTGATAAAGATCCATGTAGTAGTTCCTGAGAAATCGCGAAAAAGTTTCATGAGGAAATCCAAGATGGCAGCCTGGTGGCCATATTGGATTTTCGAATCGGACCAGAAAAGGTATCTTGCACAACTAGACCCCAAGGGGAACCTGTGTACCAAATTTGAGAAAGATCCATGCAGTTCTTCCTAAGAAATGACGATAACAATGTTTCATGGGGAAATCCAAGATGGCTGCCTGGTGGCCATGTTGGATTTTCGAATCGGACCAGAAAAGGTATCTTGCACAACTAGACCCCAAGGGGAACCTGTGTACCAAATTCGAGATAGATCCATGAAGTAAGTCCTGAGAAATCGCGATAACAAGGTTTCATGAGGAAATCCAAGATGGCTGCATGGTGGCCATATTGGATTTTCGAATCGGACCAGAAAAGGTATCTTGCACAACTAGAACCCAAGGGGAACCAGTGTACCAAATTTGAGAAAGATCCATGCAGTTCTTCCTGAGAAATGACGATAACAGTGTTTCATGGGGAAATCCAAGATGGCTGCCTGGTGGCCATATTGGATTTACGAATCGGACCAGAAAAGGTACCTTGCACAACTAGACCCAATGGGAAACCTGTGTACCAAATTTGATAAAGATCCATGTAGTAGTTCCTGAGAAATCGCGAAAAAGTTTCATGAGGAAATCCAAGATGGCAGCCTGGTGGCCATATTGGATTTTCGAATCGGACCAGAAAAGGTATCTTGCACAACTAGATCCCAAGGGGAACCTGTGTACCAAATTTGAGAAAGATCCATGCAGTTCTTCCTGAGAAATGACGAGAACAATGTTTCATGGGGAAATCCAAGATGGCTGCCTGGTGGCCATATTGGATTTTCGAATCGGACCAGAAAAAGGTATCTTGCTCAACTAGACCCCAAGGGGAACCTGTGTACCAAATTCGAGATAGATCCATGAAGTACGTCCTGAGAAATCGCGATAACAAGGTTTCATGAGGAAATCCAAGATGGCTGCATGGTGGCCATATTGGATTTTCGAATCGGACCAGAGAAGGTATCTTGCACAACTAGAATCCAAGGGGAATCTGTTTACCAAATTTGAGAAAGATCCATGCAGTTCTTCCTGAGAAATGACGATAACAATTTTTCATGGGGAAATCCAAGATGGCTGCCTGGTGACCATATTGGATTTTCGAATCGGACCAAAAAAGGTATGTTGCACAACTAGACCCCAAGGGGAACCTGTGCACCAAATTTGAGAAAGATCCATAAAGTAGTTCCTGAGAAATCGCGATAACAAGGTTTCATGGGGGAGATCCAAGATGGCCGTCTGGTGGCCATATTGGATTTTCAAATCGGACCAGAAACATACTTAAGATTTTATAATTAGGAACGAATGCTAATTCTGTTCTGTTTACTGGGCTAGCTTGAGACATATCTTTTAAGATACCATGCTCGAAAATAGTAAGATGGTACAATACTTAATACTGAAGGGATCCGGTCCGCGCAGTAAATTTGAAACTTCTATTTAAGTGTCGAGTTGTGACGTTGTGTCACAAGAGTGACGTCCCTTCATGTAGCCGACTCCCGGCAGACGAAATGGTGGGGCAATTCACTTGCAAACTGCATGGTCTAAAGAAAACTCGAAGAAATACTTCTTAATTTCGAATTATTTGAACTCCTTGATATGGAAGGTGAAGGTACGGATATTCTCTATAGTCAATATATAGAATATGCCCCACCGTTTCATCCGCCGACTCTTGTGATGCAACGTCACAACTCCGAAAAACCGTATTAATTTGAAGCGTAACTTGGATTTTCGAATCTGATCGAAAAAGGTATTTTCCCCAACTAGACCCAAAGGTTAACCTATGTACCAAATTTGAGAAAGATCCCAGCAGTACTTCCGGAGGAATCACGATAACAAAGTTGCGTGAGAAAATCCAAGATGGCTGCCTGGTGGCAATATTGGATTTTCGAATCGGACCAGAAAATCTTGCACAACTAGACCCAAAGGGAAACCTGTGTATCAAATTTGATAAAGATCCATGTAGTAGTTCCTGAGAAATCGCGAAAAAGTTTCATGAGGAAATCCAAGATGGCAACCTGGTGGCCATATTGGATTTTCGAATCGGACCAGAAAAGGTATCTTGCACAACTAGACCCCAAGGGGAACCTGTGTACCAAATTTGAGAAAGATCCATGCAGTTCTTCCTGAGAAATGACGATAAAAATGTTTCATGGGGAAATCCAAGATGGCTGCCTGGTGGCCATATTGGATTTACGAATCGGACCAGAAAAGGTACCTTGCACAACTAGACCCAATGGGAAACCTGTGTACCAAATTTGATAAAGATCCATGTAGTAGTTCCTGAGAAATCGCGAAAAAGTTTCATGAGGAAATCCAAGATGGCAGCCTGGTGGCCATATTGGATTTTCGAATCGGACCAGAAAAGGTATCTTGCACAACTAGGGGAACCTGTGTACCAAATTTGAGAAAGATCCATGCAATTCTTCCCGAGAAATGACGATTCCTGAGAAATCGTGATAACAAGGTTTCATGGGGAAATCCAAGATGGCTGCCTGGTTGCCATATTGGATTTTCGAATCGGATCAGAAAAGGTATCTTGCACAACTAGACCCCAAGGGGAACCTGTGTACCAAATTTGAGAAAGATCCATGCAGTTCTTCCTGAGAAATGACGATAACAATTTTTCATGGGGAAATCCAAGATGGCTGCCTGGTGACCATATTGGATTTTCGAATCGGACCAAAAAAGGTATGTTGCACAACTAGACCCCAAGGGGAACTTGTGTACCAAATTTGAGAAAGATCCATAAAGTAGTTCCTGAGAAATCGCGATAACAAGGTTTCGTGGGGGAGATCCAAGATGGCCGTCTGGTGGCCATATTGGATTTTCAAATCGGACCAGAAAAGGTATCCCGCACAACTAGACCCCAAGGGGAACCTGTGTACCTAATTTGAGAAAGATCCATAAATTAGTTCCTGAGAAATCGCGATAACAAGGTTTCATGGGGAAATCCAAGATGGCCGCCTTGTGGCCATATTGGATTTTCGAATCGGACCAGAAAACGTATCTTGCACAACTAGACCCCAAGGGGAATCTGTGTACCAAATTTGAGAAAGATCCATAAAGTAGTTCCTGAGAAATCGCGATAACAAGAAATTGTTTACAGACGGACGGCGGACGGACGACCGACGACGGACCACGGACGAAAAGCGATTTGAACAGCCCAAACCATCTGGTGATGGTGGGCTAAAAAGTGTTTTGAGTGAGTTATAGCGATTTTAATTCAGCCTGTTCTGTGCGTCACGGCGTATGCATATGTACAGGATGAAAACGAGACTTTGAACTTGTGACGTGATGTTCGCGACGACTCGACAAGCACAAACAGCCGATATCACCAGATTATACACTGAACGAGTGTTGTACAACTGTGACAAACTGAACTAAAGTCTTTATATAAACCGTGGTTTTGTGGAATTTCTTACTTTTCGATGAGTGAAAACCTCAGATTTAATAACACTGTGAATTGCCGTCAAAATGCCATATTTGTACGGAATATATACGTCTGTACAAACAAACTTAAAAGCCGGTTTGGTAATATTTTTCTCCTCCAATACAAAACGCCGTTGTTTTGCACTGATTCATTATTATCGTCCTCTGAATTTTGTGCAGAAACAACCAAGGTTAAGGAAAATGCGGCAAAATCGCATCCACGCCCAATATACAGGTGCAAAATCTCCACAAAGTGACGGAAGTTAACCACAAACAACACCAAAATACCATAACTAACACAATTTGATTAAAATCTTAATAACTGTACCAAATGTGTTGATATGGTAACCGCCTTGTTTTTCTTATTAAATGTAATATTGGTCTTTTTTTTTAATTTGAATCAATTGAACTAATCCAGTTTAACCGAATCAACTTTTGAGATATTTTCTAATAATTTATACGGTTTCGGTGCAGCATTCTACACATCTCAAACGTAAATATGGGTCACATATTTTCATTTTGTCATCTCTTTTTGTCGATTGCTCTTGAAATTTTTCGATTTAGAGTAAAGGAGACAAAACAGGGAGCTCCAATTTAAGCGTCCTGTCTTACAAACTTGGAACAGATGAGGCACTGTGTAGTCTAATTCTATGGTGTAAGTTCCAAATTGTACTTCCATGCATTGTTTTCTTCGCAAAACAACGTAGTTGATATTGGCCGATTTTGCTGATTGGATAAGAAGTGTTTCTGGTTAGCTTGGTACAGTGGCCGATACATGGCGTGAGATCACTTTTTATGAAAACGTTGATTGGTTCGTCAATTCATTTGTTATACCACGTGACTGATGTTGTACTGAAGAATAATCCAGGATTATCGACAAGGAAAAAGAGAATAATTCCCCAAATCTTAAGATATTACTATGATCCGATAGAATTACAAGTGTAAGTGTGTGATCCGTCTGGACACATGGTATTTGATTAACGCATATAAAGCAAAAAACTATGATATTTATGTACTAGAAATCAGGTTAATGGCAATAATAATGCTTTCATTTCAGACGTTATTTCAGACTCCGTACAATGCTGGGCCGTCACGTGACCGGAAGTGACCTTTGCCCTTTTTGACCCGGATGTGACCTTTGAACCGGATTTGACGTCACCGGAAGTGGCGTCATCCGTAACGTCGTCAGTTACGTCGCACCACCAAATCAGGGGCAGACAACTCTGGGCGCACGAAGATTGCCGGAGATGAGCGGACATTCCAGGAGATTGTCGAAGATGACCGGACATTCCCGAAGATTGGCGGAGATTGCCGAATCAGCCTCATTCTCAACCTAAAAAGTGTCACAGAATTCCACCTCTTCTTACTACTCCCATATAATGTGGGAGACAGTATTGATCCTTAACCCTATCTGGCCTGGGCGATTTGGGGTGTACCGCAGTCTGGGGTAAAATAGAATAGGTTCCACCCACTTTTCCATACAGAAAAGCAAACATTTTGAAGAAATATGACGAAAACATCACTTTTATGGTACCTCACATGGCCGCCATTTTGAATTTACCCATGATCCTCTGCTCGGGGAGTCATGCAAATAGGCTCAAAATGATCCCAATGTGATAATCTAAAAAGTCACAGAGTTTCAGCTCTCAAATTTTCGCCGTTCCGGAGATAGAAGAAAAAAACAACATGGGGGGGGGGGGTTGGAAAGTGCCCCTCCCCCCCAAGGCCAGGTAGGGTTAAGTAGGGTGGATCAATTCATGTCCATGTGTCATAGGAGCTATAACTTGAGGAGTGTGGATTTTTTTAAAGATGCTGAATTTTCGAACAATAGTATTGAGACACCAATCAATAGGATAACAGTAAACTATATTAATATCTGCCACAACATAATCATGTTTGCGTAGTTATATCCGCTCCAAAGTGAAATATATATGTCCGACGAATAAGCCGGTGCTAGGGGTCGTGTGGATACTTCATAATCTCCACATGAACAGCTGAAATAAAAGCTGAGGAATGCTTTCCTGTAGAATCATATGGTTGCTTTTCAGTCGTCAGAGGTCGTCAATTTTTCCCACCTCTTGCATATCACTCCAACTTGTATATATCATGTCTTGTAACAGACCAATTACAAGCGTCTGGTCAGTCATTCATAATTCAGCCGTCGTCCATTAAAGAATATCCGCATCCATAATCCAAAGACCTATTCCATATTCCATATAACAGTAGTATTAGCACCAAATTCAAAAAGACAATCATAGTATACATGAACATAGGCTAGATTCCCGCAAGAGAGAAGCGGTCAACAGTTTTAATGATGCCGGCAAGACGATTAGTTTTCCTGAACACACATACTATTAATGAACTTAGACGGTCAATAAGGTCCTGTGAGGGATTGTAGTATAGAGAGTCGAGAAATCCCATGTGGATACATGTCTGTACGATATGTGACCTTTAGCATCAAATTCTTCCGTAAGACATTTTGAGTTTTTCAATATCCACATACATTCAACGCCAGAGTTTTTAGAAATAGTGACAGTGACGCGATATCTTTCCCAAAACGCTTTTACCTCCTGAAGAACCCTCGTCAACAGGGTTGAAAGAAGCTTGGTGGTGCAGCTTCTAGAAACAGCTATGAACTTAGCTTTTTATGGTGATTTATGCATTTTGGAAGTCATTGTTGCTTGAATTTCTCATTAATAATATCTGTGTGAAAGTTGACAACACAATATATCAACAGAATTTAGGTATTCAAATGGGTACTAATTGACCTATATCTGTTTTGTTATGAATACGACTATATGCAAACGCTTTCAAAAACAGATATAAATTTCAAGCCCCGTTCATTCTCATACACCAAACACTATATAGAAGATCTTCTTGCTGAGGATCTTCGCTATACAAATGACGCAGTGAAGGATGTGGGGTTGTCGGATGTGAAAAGGAATAGAATCCCACCCGCCGGGTTCCCGGGTGAAAGAAGGAATAGGACCCTACCCGTGGGTTCACGTGTGTGAAAAAATAGGACCCAACGTCGTGATATGACTGAAATATAGTTGAAAGCTACGTTAGTAGTATATAAAAGGGATATAGACGCCAATTCTTCCCGGATGTAGTGACGTCATGAGGCGGGTTTGAGGCGGGGCCTTTGGAACATGTCTAGACTTGTTGGTGTGTGTTTATGTACTGGGGGTTTTCCCCACAATGGTGGCCTAGTCGGCCATGTTGGAACATGGCCGTCTAAAAATCCGCCATTTTTTCCAACATGGACGTCTAAAAATCCGCCATTTTCCAACATGGCCGTCTAAAAATCCGCCATTTTCCAACATGGCCGTCTAAAAATCCGCCATTTTCCAACATGGCCGTCTAAAAATCCGCCATTTTCCAACATGGCCGTCTAAAAATCCGCCATTTTCCAACATGGACGTCTAAAAAAGTGAAATTCCAATCAGAAGCTCTCGTCCAATCAGAAGCGAGTATTTTGCCCCGGTGCATTATGGGCCATATCCAAGATGGCGGCACGTATGTTCAAGATGGCGGCACGTCCGGTGTCATCTCCGGCAATGTCCGGCCCTCTCCGGGACAATAGATAGCCTTTGCAGGTCAAAAATAGTTCTTTGACCTTTGTATTCATCCGCGGTGATGCGGTCTGCCTCCGCGGGCAGAAAGTAGTCCCACGGAATGTACACCCTGACTGGAGGTTTTCCCCCGGCCCGCAGCGCGCGCGCGCGGGATCATCCGGCACGCAGCGCGGATTATCGCCGGAAGTGCGTGGGTTATTGCTATAATCAAAGGATTGACCTGTTTGTTGTTGTTGCCTTGGACTAACCCATCAGAATAGTACTTATTACGTTGTAGAGCTACGTATAGGCGTATATAACAGGTCGCTCTGCATCCTACACCTCCATTCCGGCGGAATGACGGACACCCATGCGTCTGGGATTTTACAGCATGCGACCGTGGTGAATTCATTCACTGGTTACCGAGCGGTGATTCGGTCCATATTTGCAGATGGCGACGACAACGAGGGGCGACGACAGATCCTGAAAGAGTTCACAGAAGCGGTCCTCCAAAGAGTGCACTCGATGGAGAGGTGTGCCACAGTTCCGGTAACCTTTAGCGACGTACACCAATCAGAAGCGAGTATTTCAAATCCGTCACAGAGCTCTCGTCCAATCAGAAGCGAGTATTTTGACCCGGTGCATTATGGGACATATCCAAGATGGCGGTTCCAAAATGGCGGATCCAAAATGGCGGCTCCAAAATGGCGGATCCAACATGGCTGCTCCAGCATGGCGGCTGCTGTGGATATCCCTCAAATCGAGGTCTGCACGCCGAGAACTACAAGATGACACCTCCCATGACGCATTCGGACCACGGATGGTCCCACCACCACCACAGGGCGCTGACGTTCTCGCGCGAGTGAGTGAGTGAGTGAGTGAGTGAGTGTGGCGTGCAAAACGCCCGTGAGGCGTCCCCAACGCCCGTCTTAACGCATGGACGCACTAACGACGGTGAGTGAGTGAGTGAGTGAGTGGTCATATAAGGTCGTTTGTACACCATTAGCCTCAGTCTGTATCCATCCTTTGCCCGGGAACCATGTCGAGTACATGTCGGTTCTGTCAAAAGACACTCTCTCGTCGCGACAATATGCTCAGACATATGCGTCTAACGCATAAACAAGAGACACCACCCAGTTCCGCTATAGGTCCACCAAGTGGCGTAGGACATCCCTATACGATGACGGTGAGCGACCCTACAGGGTGTGGAAAGACGTCCTGGGTGATGAAGTTTCTAGAGGAAGGTGTGGCAACCCCAGCTCCGACACGTGTTGTTTGGTGTTATAGCCAGTGGCAGCCCTCCTACGAAACTACGCGATTACAGAATGTGAGCTTTGTCCCAGGAATTCCTCACGACATAGACGAACCCTATTACTTCGATTCCGAGCAGACCAACGTGGTAGTCCTCGATGATCTGATGAGTGCGGCCAAGGACAATTCGAAAATCGCCGACCTATTCACCAAAGGGTCCCATCATCGCAATCTGTCCGTCATCTATTTGACTCAGAATCACTTTCCTCAAGGGAGGGCGTCCAGAGATATTGCCTTGAACTGCCAATACTTTGTGTTGTTCTCCAATCCCATTGACAGAGCACAAATCCGTGTGTTTGGTAGTCGAATTTATCCTCAGAACATCGACCATTTCATGCAGGCGTTTCAAGGAGCGACAAGCCGTCCGTACGGCTACCTGTTCGTAGATTTAAAAGCCCATACCCCGGAAGATCGTCGGCTGACGACCCACCTGTTACCCGGTGAGGCATCACCACAGCCCCTACACCATCCAACGAGTCCACATCTGGTGAAGGAGCAACCCACCCCCGTACAGCGGGCCTCCTTCATACCACCAGTCCCGGAATATCACCCAACCGTGAAGGATCAACCCGAGGTTGAAAAACATAATGTGAACTCGAGGTTATGGAAGGATTTGTTCAAAGAAAGTATGGACGCCGAGATGGGCGAGATGTTGGAGGTCACAGAAAAGAAGTTTCAACGCAAAGGGTATTCGAAAGAGGAAGCCGCAATTTTAGCCCATAACAGATTGGCACCCAGACTACGACGGGCTTTACGTCAGCGGTATGCCGACTTACGGACCCATATGAAATTGTTGAATAAGGGCCCAGTCCATATGGAAATTAAAAGAACAGCGTCGATGTTGAAAATCTCGGGCATGAACTGGAAAGCGGCGTATGTCAGAGCAATAGCACAAAAGCAACATTTGTTTGAACGCGTCATTAAACGACGTTAAAGCGTTAAGAAAGTGTGTTAAGGCGTGGAGACGGGCGTTAAGGCGTTGAGACGGGCGTTAAGGCGTAACGACGGGCGTTGACGGGCGTCGCTGCATTTCGATGAATTGGTGTCAATTCCATGGAAATCAGAGCTTCTGAGCTAATTCACCAGGGCGTTGAGGCGTTAAGCTAAGCGTTGACGGGCGTTACTGTCTATAAAAGCGAACGTATTTCCAAAAACACGCACAGTCGACGTTCAACCGTCAACATGACTTAAACCTGCTCTGAGTGCGAACGTACGTTCACCAGACATTACGATATGATGCGACACCAGAAAACTATACATGGGATTGAAGACTCTGAGGAGTCCGTTAAGGCGGATGCTGATACAGAGACTGCTGAGAGTGTACCGACTGATACCGAAACAGAGATTGCTGAGAGTCTATCTAGTGATACGGAGAGCTTGACCTCAGATAGTCAGTCTACGTCCGTCGAAAGTGAGGCAGAACCTACCTTCTGGGATCGTATTGTGACAGCAGCTATCAATACTTACGCTGCAGCGATTGAGGACACCGGAGAGGATAATTTACAACAGACGTACACCCAAACGCGCCCCCACATCAGGAAAACAGCCATGGCGATCTATGAACAGTATACCTTACTACCGCTTGAAATGAAAGGCGACCCCACGCACAGGTCCATCATGAAGACCAAGCGTCACTTGGAAGAGGCTATGGGGCTACCACCCACCGAGGCCCTGGAAAATGCGATCAGAATGCGCAAACAACTGTTTCAGGACATGCTGCCCGAAGAATATCCAGGCCTGTCCGACGATGATTAGAATAAACGGCTCAGAGCGAACATGGTCGAAGATGGAACTTGCTGAAATGGCGACTTCTGATTGGACAAGAATACATCTAACGGACAGGAACGAATATGACAGATGCAAATGGTGGCCTCTGATTGGGCAAGAGTCTTTTTGAGTTGTAAACATACCCAACGCGGCTCTCCCAGCGTGGGTATGCTGTAACATTGGGGAAAATAAACTATATGAAAAAACTTCTTGTTGTTGTTGTTCTCTCATGTGTCATCGTTGTTGTTGTTGTTGTTGTTGTTCTCTCTCCGGTCTATATCATGGCGTCAAGCCGTTATGTAAGAGCGTTAAGGCGTAACGACGAGCGTTGACGAGCGTCACTGCATTTCGATGAATTGGTGTCAATTCCATGGAATATCTAGAAAATCAGAACTTCTGGGCTATTTCACCAGGGCGTTGAAGCGTTAAGCTTAGCGTTAACGAGCGTTGCTACAATATGACACCTTATACGACGCATTCGGACCAAGATTGGAGAACAACACAAAGTATTGGTAGTTCAAGGCAATATCTCTGGACGCCTTCACTTGAGGAAAGAGATTCTGGGTCAAATAAATGACGGACAGATTCTGATGATGGGACCCTTTCCATATAGCCCCAAAGATGCCTGTTTTCTCTACTACGGCCAGGCTGCGCATGCGCAGATTGACGCGGCTGGCACTCAAAAACACGCCATTCTGACTCTACCCCACACAAGCTTCACATTGATACCTCACACGACCCATTCGAACCGTGAATAGCCCATCTCTACCCCCAAACACACACCCACATGCCCCCAAAATGCCTGCTTTCTATACTACGGCCAGGCTGCGCATGCGCAGACTATTGAACACGGACGAACCATTAGTGTAGTCAAGTGCTCCTCCACGAGAGCTTCAAAATAAGACCTCACTCGACCCCATCGGATCATTAGGGACTCACCTAGACCCCAACACGTCCACCCCGTATGGGCCTATACACCCATAGCCATGCAGTATAGGCCTATGGGCCTACCCAGGCCTCGGTGACTTTTTTTCAAAAATTTCACCGTTTCGCTCCGGGACACTTCCTATCATGTTCTAAATGACGAGACGTGAAAAACAAACCCAAACAACCCTACCGCAAATGTATAGAAGTACGTTTCCCAGGGGGACAAACATTGATCCTATACCCCCAGTATGGGACTATATGGGGCTATATCGTACTTTTTCAAAAGTTTCACCGATTCGTGCCGGGACACTTCCTATCATGTTCTAAATGACGAGACGTGAAAAACAAATCCAAACAACCCTACCGCAAATGTATAGAAGTACGTTTCCCAGGGAGACAAACATTGATCCTATACCCCCAGTATGGGACTATATGGGTCTATATGGGTCTCGGTGACTTTTTTCAAAAATTTCACCGATTCGCTCCGGGACACTTCCTATCATGTTTGTCTTGACGAGACTAAGAAAACGAGACCCCACAACCTATACCGCAAATGTCGAGAAGTAGGTTTCCCAGGATGGTCCTATACCCCCCATACCCCATATAGGCATTTTCACGTAATTTAGAATAAAGTCCGTGCACCGTATTTTTTCAGGAAATTTTTTACATACACCCACCCTGGAACTAGGGGGAGATACCTCTATTGATAGGCAAGCCCCGTTAAGCCCGGCGCCCTATATACCCCCAACCCCTTATAGGCATTTTCCCGGATTTTTCGATAAAGTCCGTGTTCCTTTTTTTCCATGACTGGATGCCCCTTCACCTAGGCTTCACATGGATACCTCACACAACTCCATCGGCCCATTAGGGGCTCCCCTATAGCAAAACGTCTATTCCCATAACCTTTGGCCACCGCGCATGCGCAGAATGCCGGTATTTCAACCCCACACCCAGTCCATCAGATGCCCCTTCACGAATGCTTCACTTTGATACCTCACTCGACTCCATCGGACCATTAGGGGCTCCCCTAGCTCCAAAACGTCTATTTCCATACACTTGGGCCACCGCGCATGCGCAGAATGCCGATATTTCAACCCCACACCCAGCCCATCAGATGCCCCTTCACGAATGCTTCACTTTGGTACCTCTCTCGACCCAATCGGACCATTTTATCTAGGGACTACTTTTTCTCCGCGGAAGCTTTTTCCCGCGACCGCATTACCACCAGGACCGCATCACCGCGGATGAATACATGGAACTATTTTCGACCTGGACAAATTGGAACTCTCCTGTGTTGGAGGTAGCTTTTGGTCAATTTGAAATACCCGCTTCTGATTGGACGAGAGCTCTGTGACGGATTTGAAATACTCGCTTCTGATTGGACGAGAGCTCCGCTTGCTCCACACATGCTCCACAAATTTGCATAAATCCCGGCCACCGCGCATGCGCAGAATGCCGATATTTCAACCCCACACCCAGCCCATCAGATGCCCCCTCACGAATGCTTCACTTTGATACCTCACTCGACCCCATTGGACCATTAGGGGCTCCCCATGCTCCAAAAACGTCTATTTCCATACCCTTGGGCCACCGCGCATGCGCAGAATGCCGATATTTCAATCCCACACCCAGCCCATCAGATGCCCCTTCACAAAGGCTTCACTTTGATACCTCACTCGACTCCATCGGCCCATTAGTAACTCCCCTACATCCCAAAACGTCTATTTCCATACCCTTGGGCCACCGTGCATGCGCAGAATGCCGATATTTCAACCCCACACCCAGCCCATTAGATGCCCCTTCACATAAGCTTCACTTTGATACCTCACTCGACCCAATCGGACCATTTTATCTAGGGACTACTTTTTCTCCGCGGAAGCTTTTTCCCGCGACCGCATCACCACCAGGACCGCATCACCGCGGATGAATACATGGAACTATTTTTGACCTGGAATAATTGGAACTCTCCTGTGTTGGAGGTAGCTTTTTGGTCAATTTGAAATACTCGCTTCTGATTGGACGAGGGCTCTGTGACGGATTTGAAATACTCGCTTCTGATTGGACGAGAGCTCCGCTTGCTCCACACATGCTCCACAAATAAGTAGGTCAATCCGGTTCAATTTCATTTTTATATACAACTTACGTTAAATCATATTCACTCTCACTCACTCACTCCACTGGATTGGGAGGAAACTACAGATGGCCCTAACGGCATATCTTTTTTAGACCTATAAGATTACAAGTTCGACATCGGACAGTAATATACTAGAGGGAACTGCATATGGCGTATACATATCTCGTCTAGTAGCATTTGCCATATTCTGTGTTAAATGTGACGATTTTAATCAACGTCACAAATGCTATTGCGGAAACTGATAAAAGAGGGCTATACCATCAAGTGCCTCCACTCAAAGTTACTCAAATTTGGCGATACATATCGCAGGCTGATAGCAAAATACGAGCGTAGCGTGCAAGGTCTATAGCGTTACGTTTCTTAATTTGTGTCCAACTCCGCTTAGCCCGGGACTAGAGACCGTATGAATTTATGAATATCAAGGTCCGCATAGCGTTCATATGAACAGTCACAGTCAAAGCGTGACTGAGATACATCATACTCTAGATAACGAATTTTCAACGAAAATCATATGGAGTAAGAATGCGGATCAGGGATACGGATGTGATATTTTTAGAACATCATGATGTATTGCTGACATCATTGAAAACTATTGACCGCTTCCATCTTGCAGGGAACTAGCCTAGTTGTATGTATACTATGTTTCATTATTATAATTTAGTGCTAAATCTATTATATGAATTCGGTCTTTGGATTATGGACGCGGAAATTCTTTAATGAACGATGGCTGAATATTGAATGACGGACTGGACGCTTGTAATCTCAGCATGCTTCGATAGTGCAGGAATAAAAATACAATGAAGTATATAGATATATGTTCTGCATTAATTGCTCCATTGTTAAACTGGCTGTAAATTAGTATCTGTTTCTATCTCCGTGAAGTTCGACCTGTACCATATCCTCTGATCAAATACTACTAGGCTGAGATATAAACTTATCTATTTTGGCTTCGGTTCGAACTAAATAGACACGCCTATCGGTATCTTTGTATGTATAGCTGTTACCCAAGTTGATATACATCGCCAGTCGCAGAGATATCGTGTAGAATATTCGGCGATATGTAATACATAAAATAAAATAGGCATGTCCTACTTTAAGTTTTACTTGAATATAACCCGTTGAGTATGCAGCCCAATTCTGATGTTGAGTAAGGACAAAACAAATTTCCCTCAACAATGACATACATGTATTACTGCAACATCGGTTTACAATTTGGCCATACCTGATGACCAAGATTTCAAGAATATAGCAAATACCCGTGGAAAAATGGAAAACAATTTAATTGAAGAGATAACGCACTTCATTGGTTTATTAATTACTTTACGGTGTCGTTGCAGGCGTTCAGTAAATTATAGACTGGGTGGACGGAAAGAGTTAATAGTAGCGGTTGGTGTGCACTCAAGAATACAATGAAATACGCTGATGTTGCTTTATTTATGTACAGTGAAGAGCTATAAGTAGCAAAGGGTTGTTTAAAGACCTGATACGTAAATGATTTCTCGTAAGAAATTATGAAAGGAAATTGTCGTAAAAGGTATATTGCATGACGTTTACATAATTCACCCATTGAAGTATAAGTCAGAGAAGGTTTTTGACAGCGAGAAAAAAGATAGCCCAGTGGACTCCAGTACCCCTCGGCTATATTTTCTACACTAAGCAATCATGCATTTCATAAGATGTATTTTTGGAACTTTGACAAGATCATGTAGGTTATTAACAAATATGTGATATAGTTATCGTTCACTGTAGTTTTCTCATTTTAGAAATACATAGCCAGTTGAGCCAGGTCAGCTTTTGCTAAGGCCTAACTGATGGGAAAAAATCCGAGGAGAATGTTTGATAGAGCATGACAGAATTCTCAGCTCTAATTATATTCTTTTGCTCTTCTATATAGCTCGTAATCAAATCCTGTAATTTAGATCAAGGTAAGTCATTTTCAGCAATTTTCTGGTCTATTCTAACTTAATTGCATATGGAACTTGAATTCCATAGAAAATAGATCGAGGTAAGTGATATTCAGTAGACTTCAGATCCAGGTATATGTGGCATAAATTTGGACAATGTAAATATAATCCTTCAGGAAATGTCGAATTCAAGAAAATCTGACCTAGATAAAATAGGTCAAGGTCAGTCATGTTCAGCACACCTCTGGACAATCGCTTTTCTGTGAAGCCATATGGTTGCTTTTAATCGCCAGACGTCAATTTTCCCACACCTCTTACATATCTCAACACTTGAGTATCTAGCCATGGTCCAACTTGTTTCCTTATGTCTTGAGTATATAAAACCCCGAATATATAGATACATTGGAGAATGCATATGTCGAGGCTTTGGGCAGCAGAACAAATGCACAAGATCCAGCATTCATTAGCCAACCATCGTTCATAAAGAATTTGCGGATTCAAATAATTCAAACAGGTTTATTACAGGTTTACATGACAACTGATATATGCCAATAGTAGTAGTAGTAGTATATAGTAGTATATGCCAATTATTCTATTTCAGGTGCTGTACTAATGGTTTCCTTTGGTGAGGATCTCTGATTACATTACCGTAATACACCTAATAATCAGTTATAAATAGTTACCAATGGTGTACACGCTGTGCATCATATGGAGATAGAATAGATAAATGCGCATTCCATGCACAAAAAGTCTATACAAGCATCATATATGACATTCACTGGCCAAATGTCGTTCAAGAAGAGTTTCCGTTATCAATAACCAGACGACCATTTCCTTAGATAACTATTAGCACAAAACTTCAAGCACGGTTGAAACAAATGTATAAAACTAATGTTAATTACTCACAAGAAAGAAGCGATCATCATTGTTCAATGATGCCTGAAAGGCCTCATGACGTAAGCAAGTATCATGTCCTTACATAGTACACTTACAACACTTGTCTCAGGAGATGATACAGCGGACAATATTCAAGGATCTGTTTACTTTAGGCTGTGAAAAGAATCTCTGCAATCGACATATGTCCATTAGGGCTATGAATCTCATAGCGGTGGACAGGGGCATATGAATATGTTACTGTCGAATGAGCTGCGAAAGAATATAACGTATGGCTACGCACTAAAGAATCCCCCCAACGTTACGTACAGATGTGATCTATACATTATCGCAGAGCTCTCACATATGGAATTAATCTGGCTGCGCATGTATTTCCATGCATGAAGCCTATATTTTACTGCACATTTCATCCCTAGATCTTTAAAATATGGCCACCAAAGCGTTATAAACAAAACAATGCTTGTTGTGAATACTTGTTACAGTTTGACCTATGCCCGTGTAGCAGGTCATTTATCCGCTAGTGTGTAATATAACAAGAATTTCTCAATACAAGAGAGGACAGCAACATTTGCCGGACTGCACTATGGCTAGTGTAATTTCAACTGTTGAAGTGATCACTTGGAACTGAAGTTTGCAAAAAAAAAATATATATATATTTACAATTTCAGCATAATGCTGGCATCGGAATGTTCCTCTTTCTCCTCAGTTTCCTCTTGTTCATATTATATGACCCTTCCCTCACCCCCCCCCCCCCTCCCCATTCCTACTAAATATATATATTAACGTGTCCCGTCGCTCAAAAGTACGACCCCAGCATAGGGATATTGACTGTTACAGAGATAGGTCAATTGAACGAACTGAGTGAGATAGATAGCGTCGCAACATAGACAAGGGGAAGCCAAGTGTCTCGCCTCGTGCACATAACTCGCTGTTCGGTGTCAAGTGTTGAAGACATTTACAACGGTCTGGAGGTAGAACACCGAGTTTTTTTGTGTCACCGTAGAAGAACTAGGAAGGTGAGATGCGCTTAGTTTGATCATTGCGTCCCGTTTTGCGATATGGTACCATGACACAGATAACGAGATTATATATAGATATTATGATGGCTTCGTATGTCGATTATGTATGGTTTTAATAATACAGGATGCAATGCGAGTTCGGGAAGGGTTATACTATCTCCTGCTCTTTTGCAACGAAATATTCAAATGTATTCACGCTTAAATTACATGCATGATCAGAAGAAATCATCCAGCGAGTTTCGGATTAGTTAGAAATAAGGCGCACTCCGTAGTTCTGTTGCTGGAGCAGACTACACTGTCAGAAAAAAATCTGTAACACTTATTGAACGCGTAAAAGCGTTCATCCCTGACTAATTTTAGCGGTTGCTGGAATAAGTTGAAATAATGATGTGGAATTAATCAACTGGTCCATTTTGAACAATAATGAAAAGAAAAGGGTACCAAGAATTCCACAACGCTAAGGGAGCGTGTCAAAAGTTTTGACGCGAACGCGTTCATATTTGAACGTTCGACTGTTCATTTCCGCATGCGTCAGGCCGTTCATTATACACATCCGCGTCAGGAAATGAACAGTCGAACGTTCATATTTGAACGCTCATTTTTTTGAACGTTCATTTTTGAACGTTCATTTTAAAATGAACGTTCATTTTTCAATGCACTCTGACATTCATTTTCGAACGTTCGTTTTCGCATGTTCATTTTCTCAGGTGTATTTATTTTGCACTAGCTTTCGTAGGTATATAACCCACTTCCTCTGACGAAGTACTTTCGTTCTTTCAAAGCAATTATGGCAAAGATTTGACGTTTATCTACAACAAATTCAATAAATGTATTTAATATAATAAAAGTGGATCTTTCGTACATATTCTGGGGAATTATTTACCCGGAATTATAGAACGAGCGACAAAAAGGAACGAACGCGCGTGTATTATTTTTTGGAAGAAAACGAGATGAACTATATGTAATATTAAACTTCGACAAAGAAATATCACCATACTGATGTGGTTTTATTAAAAGTCCGATGTGACCAAATATTGTAAAGAATGATGCAATAATCGGGTGAACAATTTGGTGAATTAAGCTCCTTAAAATGTTCGTAATTGGAAGAAATTTGATAGACGAATAAGGACTTTGTTATGATATCAAACCACACATTATAATATTACGTATTTGTATGACATTTATATAACAAATTTGATACATGGCATTCGACGGATGTTGATCGCGATTGTTAACTTATTTGTCAACCGTATATGCTAAACCCCTAGGTGTCCCCCATCGTCCTGTCTGACCTGCTCTGTAAATTGATCGTGCGTAACGCACGTGGGCCCCGTCTGCCCAGTAAGGGTGAGAGCTCAAAGTCGGTTGCCGTTCCCGGGTAAATCAAGTTGTAAGGTATGTTCGCCTTCATTGCACCAGATTTCTAAACCGCTACTATTTATTTTCGTATGGGGAAATAGTGATATTCTCAATAAAGCTATGAAGAATCACATGATTGATAAGAAATCTGGACTATACAGTCTACATTTCTCAAGCATTATTTGTTTGTGCATTAAAACATGAAGATCACAAACATATAGCATGTTCGAGAAAGATGCCGTATATTTATTATTATTATCTTATTAAAGTCCACTTTATATGAAACAAACTTGAAGTGATTGAGGTGTTCATATGGCAGGGCGTAATAGTATAACCCCTCAGAGCCCCTTACTTTCCAAGTCATGACAGACTCTCCTTTGATATTTAAATTGTCAATGGCTACATTGTTTTGAGTCCTAACTCCTCTCACCAGTGTAACAATCTGTATTTACATTTACCTGGAGGTGTCTGGTGTGGTGTGTCAACCTCATTCAAACTTGTTCTGTCTTGGCTTTGAAGGCTTTTAGCACTGTGATTGTTTGACAACAGCATTTTTATCGAACCGGTCGGTATCAACGACGGATTTTGAATAGCCAGCGAAAATGACTTGAAACAAAAAAAGCCAACACACGTATTTTCTTATATAAACAAAGATCAATTAACAGTTATCTATTTTACAGCATTCAACGATTTCAGATAATTTAAGATAATAATAGGTGGCGACAAAACACTGAAGCCGTGACCGGGAGAAGTAGGCCCCTAACAGAGAAACAATTCTATCATTGTCCTTCCATATATCATCCGTTTATTGAATTATTATTATCAATCGCAGACATCGGACACACCACTCTAGGTTTTACAGAATGCACTGAATACATGCATATAAACAATGCAAAGCAAATGGTAAGTTGCAATAAATTCTATAACAGAGGAAGGCCGCGCTGCGGGAAAGTAGATTTGACTCCACGCATTTTATAATAGTATACATCACAAGGCAGGTTTCTGTATGCAACCGACTTTGAGCTCTCACCCTTTCTGGGCCTCCTGGGCAGACGGGGGC
The DNA here is from genome assembly GCA_036873755.1 of Hanleya hanleyi. NCBI lineage: Eukaryota > Metazoa > Mollusca > Polyplacophora > Lepidopleurida > Hanleyidae > Hanleya > Hanleya hanleyi. The sequence continues at coordinate 17,987 of JAVTVY010021554.1, read as the reverse complement.
CTACGTGCGTTACCCACGATCAATATACAGAGCAGGTCAGACAGGACGATGGGGGACACCTAGGGGTTTAGCATATACGGTTGACAAATAAGTTAACAATCGCGATCAACATCCGTCGAATGCCATGTATGAAATTTGTTATATAAATGTCATACAAATACGTAATATAATAATGTGTGGTTTGATATCACAACGAAGTCTTTATTTGTCTATCAAATTTCTTCAAATTACGAACATTCTAAGGAGCTTAATTCACCAAATTGTTCACCCGATTATTGTATCATTCTTTACGATATTTGGTCACATCGGACTTTTAATAAAACCAAATCAGTATGGTGATATTTCTCTGTCGAAGTTTAATATTATATAGTTCATCTCGTTTTCTCCCAAAAAATAATACACGAGGCGCGTTAGTTCCTATATGTCGCTCGTTCCCGGTAAATAATTCCCCAGAATATGCACGAAAGATCCACTTTTATTATAATAAATACATTTATTAAATTTGCTGTAGATAAACGTCAAATCTTTGCAATAGTTGCTTTGAAAGAAGGAAAGTACTTCTTCAGAGGAAGTGGGTTATATACCTACGAAAGCTAGTGCAATATAAATACAGTTGCGCTGCCTTTTCGAGTGTTCTGTTTTCGTTTTTTTTTATTCTAAAGAGTCGACACCCGATAGCCGTATTGTGAGCCCTTCAGCGATTTCTGACAGCTATCATACATAATAATTTGAACGTTCAAAAAAGAACGTTCTTTTTCTGACGTTCATTTTTTCTGACGGGGTAGTGTTCATTTTCTGACTGTCGAACGTTCGTTTGCTGGAAGAAAAAGAACGTTCACCTGTTCATTTTCTGACGCATTCTTTTAGTTTGAACGTCAAAACTTTTGACACGCTCCCTAAGTATCTCAACAATCGAAATATGGGGTTGGACGACACTGAACACTAACGTTCATATTGATGTCCAAATCAGGACACCATATCGTGTTAAAAACTGAACACTTAACGTTCATATCCGAACACTAGAGAACAGGTATGAACACGCGTGTTCAGAAATGATCATCATGTTTGAACACCAATGTTCACAAATGAACACATATTCTGTAACACTTTTGGAACACTAGCGTCCGCATGAACAAGTAAAAGTGTTCTATTATGCGTAAAAGTGTTCAAAAGTGCACACTTCAGAATGAACACTAGTTCCAATATTCAGCACTCGGCGATATTGTGGACAACCTATTTCGTTGTGTTTATTGAGGACGATCTATTTGATGAGCTTGATAACACCTCAGTGACATATTTTAAGTAAATCTCTTTGCATACTAGTTTTCGTACTTGACCACTTTTACATGTTTGAAAGGTGTTACAAACTAGTGTGCAATTCAGTGTTCAGGATTTGCACACTTTTATTGACAGTGTATATATTTAGCCCTTCACTCCAGACTACTTCTGGAAAGACAGAATTTCAGGTCACCTGATCATAAATGTTAAAGAGCACTGTTCCCATTGTCATCCAGGATAAGAAAATGGTTGGTCCATAATCATCCCAGAAGTGAAAGTGCCGGTGAAATACAGTTTTTTATTTCTTCCCCCAATATCTTGTCTTCAGATCATATGGTAAAGGAGAATGACAGTTTTATGATATATTCTCAAAGACCGTCATAGTGATTTTGTTGGCATGAACTCGCACACGTCATCTGTGCATGCAGTTCTAACAAACAGTACACTTCTTAGCCACATTTGGTATAGGTTTCAAGACAAAAGTGAGACGTTCTGGCAAATATGTAGATAAAATTCTTCCTAATGTGTTAGGTTAATTTGATACATGAATAGCAAGCAAAGTTTAAAATGTTGCCTTGTCGGCACAGAATCTGAAATTTGTATTATTATCGCTTCGTTATTAGTCGAATTTCTGGAGAATCACCCATATCACAGAGGCATGCTATCGGGAAACTGCGAAAAAAGTTTCAAACGCTCGTATTTCACATTGCTGGAATACAAGACATTCGACTAGTATCAGTTCAACACAAGATTGTTGTTTTATTAGGCTGATGGATGATATCACGACGAGCATGCAAGAGAAGGGGGAGTTTTCTTAATTGTTTCAGTTGGTTGAAACATCTATCCATTTCCATACATGTTCACCCATGCATTCATTTAAGCTATACAGCACTATATCTGTTGTATATTTGAAACTAGCGTCAGGTCCGACATTCTGTAGTCAGCCGTCGTCCAAACACTAATTCCGTAAGCTTCCATAAGTCAAATACATATATAGTTGCATCGATTGCGACATTGTGTTCTATATCAAAAACCTATATTCATGTGTCAAGGAATCTATTGGGCATGTTATCCAACACCTATGTGATTTCTTACAACAGTTTAATATGACACATCGTCATTTTCCCAAATGGCAGTTCTTCCTATGTTCAAGTTTCTATCACACACGCACACATGGCTGGAAATTGGCTTTAATTTCATATCCAACTGGAATATAACTTAATTTATCACATATTTGCCTAAGACATTTAGCCCCGTTGATAATATGGAATGGCTAGTAGTAACCAAACGGGATTTCGACGCACTGGCGCCTCACTGCGCATGAGCGAGAAAAAAAATGATGGAGTCGAGTGAGGTATCAATGTGAAGCATATGTGAAGGAGCATCCGACTGGGTGGATGTGACGTAAAACTGACATCATTCTACGCATGCGCAGTAAACCAAGTGTATGGAAATAGACATTTTGGCGCCGACATGGATCACTATAGGTCCGATGGAGTCGTCCGAGGTCTTATTTCGAAGCTCTCGTGAAGCAGCATCCGACTGTGCTCATGGTTCGTCAGTGTTCAAGAGTCTGCGCATGCGCAGTCTCGTCGTAGTATAGAAAGCAGGCATTTTGGGGGTGCGTGGGGGTGTGTGCGCACATACGTCACTTCCGGGTTTCACTAAAACTACTTCCGAACCCAGAAGAGTTCCAATGTTCCCGTAGACGTAGGGGCCGGATTTTCAACATCCGGGTGTTTCCCGGCCCGGCCCGGCCCGCCCCACCCCGGCCGCAGCGCGCGTGCGCGCGGGTTACTCCGGCGGCACGCGGGCGCGGTATCACCGGAAGTGTGCGGGTGAATTTCGGATTATCCTAGGCCACTGATTGGCTACTTTATCCACGGTGTTCAAAGCCAGTTTCACTGAATCCCCACATGTCTGTTATAGTCTTCATGCATTATGCTCATATAGAAAACACACAAGACTGGGTTTTTTGGGTGAGATCTCATTTTGTTTTTTTTTATTCAACAACAACAACGTGAGAACAACAACGTGAAAACTGAAGCCCAGAACAGGGGGCTTGTACATTGAAATCGATAGAACTTAAGCCCAGAACAGGGGGCTTGAAAATTGAAAGAACTTAAACCCAGAACAGGGGGGCTTGTACATTGAAATGATGGGCGGCCCAGTCATATACGAGTACATCTCGGTCCTCGGCCTTGGGGTACTCGTCAAACATCTGTACGATGGTAGATAAGGTTCTTCCCCGGCATAGATGGTACAGGTAAATCAAGCAATATTGTCCGCACACGCTACTGGTCAGGCTTTGCAACGTTTGACTGTTCCAACACCACGTCTCTGTGCCTTGATCCATGAAGTCTGTTAAATTGGGATGGAGGGGTGGCAGGCCGTACGGGTCAAAGCATTCGCCCTGCTGTTCTGTCAAGTACACGCCCACCCAATGTTTACCGGGCCGATCCATCGGGCCCGTGTTGAGAACGTAAGCAGCAGGATACACACGGTCTAATGGGAACACATCTCGGGCGAACATCCCTTGAAAGACCATACGTGTCTCTGGGTCATTCTCTAGCACGGTGGTTATCTGATCTGTATCCATGTTAAGTGGAGAAGTCACACAGGACGTTGCGCGCCTTGTCCACTTGAATGATGTTGTCAAACTCGGCGTAGGAGGTCACATTGACGGTGCTCCGGAGGGCTCGTGCAAAGGGGATTTCCAACCGTAAATTGCCTTGCTTGGCGAGGGCCAGCTGATGGTCGTTCTCTAAGGTGGGGGTCAGATTGAAACAGAACAACGTGTATCCGTTCGCGTAGTTCTCCCGACTGATCATATTCCCTTCGTCCTGGTGGATTTGACCGGTGGCTGTAAACAGGCTCTGATAGGCTCGAATGAAATTCGCGCGCCCAAAGTTCGGTGTTAAGGCCGTGGCTGGGACCTGTTGTCCATCCACATGCAGGGCCACAAATTGATGCCGAAATGTTTAAAGTCAAACGGGTTCTCTGGGTAGGCTCTGCTGAAACTGGTATTTTCCTCACAGGCCAGGATCAATCGGTTGGGTAGTTCCCCCAAGAACAGGTTTTATTTGTTGGCGCTCATATTTCCAGCAGACACAGAGAACACTTTGGTTTGCACACGTCGGATAGGGTACTGGGCTGGTTTTGTTTCCAAGGCTTTGAGGTGTCCCAATTGAACGGCTGGATTCGGTTTCACTTTTCGGACATACAGGACTGCGTCTTGGATGGCAATCTTATAGTCGGCTGCATGCCCGTCTACGTTAGTGGCCATCAAGGCGAAGATCGGAGGCGCCCGTATCAGTCGGATTTTGATGGGGCTCTTGCTCAAGAGGTACCGGTCTTGCATGAACATGTCTGCGTGCAGTCGGCCCATGACATCCACCGAGACGCCGTTCGCGGTCAAAGCCTTCCGTTTGCTATATCCCGCATTGTCGTTCTCTGCGCCCATGTGCTCGGCTGTGTCCTGGTAGAATAAAGCGGCTGTCAGTTGAGATTTTGTAGCCTCTCGTCCATGCGACAACAGCGTCTCGATGTAGGCTCGATAGGGGTACGTGTTGGTCGAGTCACTGATGAGTTTGTCGCTGAGAAATATATTCACCTGTTGAAACATCAAGTGCAGCCAGAGATTCGTCGGGCCCACCGTTGCTTGGTCGACGATTCTGGAGCCATCTCCATTGACGATCTTGGCTTTCACATACAAGTATGTATGGGCTAAATCCACATAGGCCGTATCCGCATTACTGATGGTGAACTCGATGGGCCCTGTTTCGTTGATGCTGGAGAGGGGGAGATGCTCCACCCATAAACCTTGTTCGGCACTGGTCTGTGTGGGCGGGACGGTCCACAAATCAAATGTACTGTTGGTGGAGGGGCAGGACTCTGCGTGGATCAAGGACATGTTTTAAGAAAAGATCTCCTGGGTTTTCGATGTGCGTCGTCGCTGGGTCGGTCGTCGACTGGTGCGTGGTCTCGGTGGTGCAGGTCTTTTATTCCCTACGGTGCGTTGTGCTTTGGCGACCAAGACGCCTCCTGCTTCTTTGGCCCGTCGTTTCAAGGCTTCTTTGGGTGCCGTACAGATGTGTAGTGATATCGCCGACGATGTGGTTGTCGACCACGTCCGAGTAGACGTGAAGTCCGTACATACCCGACTTCATATCCATCGGGATCTGGCCTTGGTGAGCGGTGGGATCAGCGAACGTCTGTAGATCGAAACCCAGCATTTGCTGTAGAATAGGACTCAGGACGACACTCACGTTGGCAGTGAGCATGATCTGTGCTTTTGGTCTTTGATATATGTTGGCACTTGTGGGAAGTTGATGCTGGGTCGACATCGGGCATTACAGACTAGTCTTTTGTGTTAAATGCCGTCATTTACATCTGACGACGATACAGCTCACCAATCTCCAATGTACGAGTTGTCACAGCGAAACAGCTCACCAATTACCAGTATACGAGTTGTCAGAGCATTTCCATCATAGCTCTCTAGATTTGTATCTAATACCGCTTATGCCGGTGCTAGGGGCCGTGTGGTCATATCATCCAAGTTGCCACATGAACAGGTACAATAAAAGCGTACCTGAGATACAACACATATCACGAATCGTTAGATTCTTGGTATGTGCTTTAGAATAGGTTAACCAGAAGACTATTCTGTGAAGTCATGTGACGCAGTCAGTATGTCGGCACCTCTTCCCACTTCCCTTATATGTGTTGTAATTGTCGTCGTGCGTTGTAATCGACGTCCACGTGATTCTTGAAGGGATAGGTTTTGATGGGTTTTGAAACATTCGTGACCTCCCGTAGAGCCTTGTAATGCAACAGGCTTGTCAGCCCACCCATGAACTCCTTGGGAGTATCGTATTGGCCTTCAGGGAAGGTGAGTCGGGTGTCTTTTCCTTCGTAGGTCACCTCGGACGACACTTCTTTGGCTCGCCCGTTGTACCACGAGTAAGGGTATTGGATATCCACGAGGCCACATTCCCAGCGTCCAGGTAAATTCAACGGTTGCGGTAACTGAGTCACGTACTTGGCCAAGGTGTTGTCAGGAAACACATCCAGCGAACTGTTACTGGGTAGGGTGAGGTAAAACATGGCGACTGAGCTGCCCTGCTGCTGCTGTTGGTTTTAATAGGTGTTCCAGGCCTTGGGCGGTTTGGGGTTCCCCACCAATTCCTGTGGTACATGCATGTCTTTCAAGCCTTGAGCAAAGACCTCCCATCCTCGAGGATCCGTGTGCGACCTGCGTTGACGCATCAGGTCATTCACTAAATCCGTCATGTGGGTCCCGGGGACCACTTGATTCTGTACCATTTGTTCGCCTTTATCATTCCAAGTCATGTTAGGATTCTGTTTCATCCGTTGTAATACCAGGCCAGCTTGTGTCTTGAACGATGCAGGTACACTCTTCAGCACTTCGTCTTCTACCCACTGTGGGGCTGTGGGTGGTACCCCTGGTAATGGCGGCTGTTGGAGCGGTGCTGAGGTCGGCGGTGTGTCGCGTGGTGGTGGTGGTGGTGCTGGGGTAGAGAAGGTTTTGTATTGGTCCATGAACGTCATGTACCGTTGAAGCGTCTCACTGTACCGTTGTACTTTCTCACTGTCGCTTAACCCCGGTCTTTGTAAGATCTGTTGCATCTCTTCATCGAGGGTGTTTATGGTCTTCACCGTAGGTGGGACAGGGTAGGGCGATTGGAGGTTTTGAAGGAGCCGTGGTTCGACGAGGATCATTTTTTTCGTGTGGTTCATTGTCGGCCGAAGAGTCCACCCAATACTGGATCCAACACGGAAGCGGCTAACGATGCTAAGATGGCCCCGAGAAAGCCGCCTTTCTGTAATACCTTTTTCTTTTGTGTTTGAGAGACTCGCTTCTGGACTAGAGTGAGGAGACCTGTCTTATGCTTGGTCAACTTGATCTTCTGAGCCGGAGTCAGTGGTACGTTGCCTTTTAACAGGTTGTACCCGATCTCGCACAGACAACGTACAGGGTCAGGGTCCGCACCGCGTACAATGGTTCGGACCAACTCGGGTGGGGCCGTCTTCAATACACGGAGCGTCGGGGCGTGCTTCCGTACTTGCGCAGACATCATGTACAACTAATGCCAGAACCCACAACTCTGCCCTTTTTATCTACCTTAGAGAACAGAGACAAAGTCAACCATACTGTGGTATTAATTCTTTTTATTATCCCCATCATCAAACACACACACTCCAGCTGGGGAGCCACTGTGGGTGTGTTTGCATTATTTTTGCATGTACACGTGGTGGATCTCTCCGGGAAAGATTCCGGTCCGTAGTCGAATGTGATCGGGGGTGGCTTGCTTGAGGTCGAAAAGCACATACCCGTGCTGAGGGGTTGTCGCATCTTTAAACGCTTCCAACGCAAACGGTGTACGGCCGGGATACATCTGTCTCGCCAAATGCAGCAGTTGAGTGGTATCTCTCGGGTTTTTGAAGACCACCAGGTAGTGGGCATTTAAGCTGATGTTCCGATGTTCTTTGTTTTTACTGAATAGATTCTGCACAATGTAAATGATGCTGAGCCGTCGATGGTGTCTGCCTTTGGTAAAGAGTTGGATGACCCGCGCATCCGTCTCCGCCATGAGATCATCCAGAACCACCAAGGTGTCCGGTTTCAAATCGGCCAGGTTGGGTAGGCCTTCCACGAACGTGATGTGGGGCATTGCTGCATACGCTGCCTGGCATTCTCCGTAACACCACACGACTCGGGCAATGGGTGGGGTGATCATGCTGTCGGCCTGTTGAAGGAGCTTCCTGACGAAGTGCGTTTTGCCGGAACCCGTCGGTCCTGCGATGACCCAAGTGAAGGGATGCTGCCACCGAGGGTCCAGGGTTCGAGGTGTATCCGCTGTCGTGGTAACCCGCTCTTGTAAATTTGGTACGAGTGAACTGGAGTGGTGGTGGGTACAACGTCGGTCGTCGTTGTCTGTTCACTGTGAGGGATGAAATCCAGTGGGTTTTCAGACATAGTGGGTGTACTTGGTGTAGGTGTTGACTGTATACTCGGTGTGGAGCTCGATGTGGCTTGTACACGTGGTGTGGTGGTGGTGATGACTGGGCTCGCTTCGATCACGGAGGTGACTGGTGCTATCTGTAGACTGGTTTCACTGCCACTCACAGCTGGAGTTCTAAGTTGGTTAAATAGCGTGTTGACATAGGCTACGTCGTAAAACACACCTCCGTACAACACACTCAGCAGGGTTAGCAATATCACCACAAAGCCCACTTGCGCTTTGCGCGTTTTGGGAGACGCTTTGTTTAGAGGCAGCTGCTGCTTGTCCATAGCACCGTGGTTGAATGTGGAATGAAGGATGACGGTAGTGGTGTCTGGCTTTATAGTCGTTTCACCTGGTTAGCTGCCACCCAGGAATTGAAGGAACTGGGCCAGCCTTGCCATTTGACGAAATGAAACAGTTTGCCACGCCGACGTTCCGTTTTCAAAACCTGCTCCACCGTGTAGTAGTCTTGCTGTGTTTTTACGACAGGCTGTAATTCCGTCTCGTAAAACGTCCCTAGCAACGGTTCCCCTTGAAGATCTTCCAGTTCATAGACTCGCTGCTGTAGGGGTAGGCGCCGGTTAATCAGGAAGTGCTCAACGCTCCAGTTGGGCATGTAACTTTTCTCAAATTGACCTTTGACTTTACTGATCAGTACAGGGTCCCCGACCTTGTACACCTCCTTCGTCGTTCGATGCGATTGCATGGGGTACAAGACACGCCGGACTTGGGCTTCATTGCGTTGGGTCACGGTAATGGGGCTCTCTCTATACTCTCTTTTCTTGTATCCCCTGTGGTTTGGCCGCTCGATAGAGAGCCGTCAATGCACTATAGGCCGCCGGACTGTCGGGACTGTAGTATAAGTTATCCAACACCTTCTCCCAGCTCTTCATGGTGACAAATGATGATGGCCCCTGGCTCTATCGTTTATTTATAACGAGTATATATTGGGCCGGAGTTTCTTTCTGATTTTCTTCGTTGGCTTCTGCCAGCACATTGTCCATGGTAAATGACCAGTCCAATTCGTCTGATGACCGATCTTCCTCCGTAAGCACTTGATCCACATCTACCACGGCATCTTCCAATGCAGACCATAGATCAGGATGAAGGGTAAAATGGACTGTACCCCCATCTAGCTGAGCCAAAGAAGGGGCCGCGTCGGATGTACACATCGTGACACAAGTGGGTGAGGTCGCCGTCCAGTTCACAGACAACACCCGTTTGAATTTGGTCCAGCCCTCTCGGGACAGGCGAATGTTAGCCGGGCACGGTTGTGTAAGGTCCGCATCACAGATGTCTCCCACCTCCTCCATGATATCGAACTTATCCGCATAAACGTGCAGGAAGACCTCGGCGGTCAAGCTGAGATACGCCCGTATTATATGCTCCGTCATGGTCAATACGTGAATGGTGCAAGATTTGACTGTCTCTCGTATTTATAGGGAGAACCCCGTGAGATCAAAGGGTCGGGTGGTCATGTCACTGGGCTGACTGAGTCTAGCCGGATAACCAATGGCATCATCGTCTGCCTCCGCTTCATTGCTAGGTTTGGTAATTTGTTCATTGGGTTCTGCTGCCGCTTCACTCAGGGCACGAGCCCACTCCAACTGAACAGCTGACCGCTCGTCCGGTGTAAACAGCTGGTTCACAATAGGCACCACTTTCTCGAAGGCTGTCCACAGATCGGGGTCTAGGGTGAAGCCTCGCGTAGGGTCTTGGTAACGGCCCAGGCGTGGGGAGAAGGGTCCACGGTGTACGTAGATGGCATTGTCTATGTGGATGAGGTTTCCGTCGAGCTCACCGCTCAACACCCGTTTAAATTTAGCCGTCACGGTGTAGCGTAACCGTATTCGATACGGTCTCAGCGCGCGACCAGCCGTATGAGCCCATGTACTTCAAGAACCTCATGGTACTCATATGAACAGTCACAATCAAAGCGTGACTGAGATACATCATTCTTTAGATGACGACTTTACAGCGAATATTATGGATTAAGAATACTGATCAGCGATACGGATTTGATATTTTTGGAACATCATGATGTCTTGCCGGCATCATTGAAAACTGTTGACCGCTTCTCTCTTGCAGGAAACAAGCCTATGTTTATGTATACTATGATTGTCTTTTTTTTGGTGCTAATACTGTTATATGGAATATGGAATAGGTCTTTGGATTATGGACGCGGATATTCTCTAATGGACGACGGCTGGATTATGAATGACGGACTAGACGCTTGTAATTCCACGAGGGTGGCTTTATCTTCATAGACGTGTAACCTCACCCGGGGTGTAAGGGGAAGGATGGCTCGTAGGACTGGTGACATGGTTGACCCAATGACGAACGATGAATGACACACACTCTGACTGTCTTTCGTATTGATGGTCAGGTCCCTCGGTAACTTGGTTCACCCAATGACGATCGGTGAATGACACACACTGTGACTGACCCTCGTATTTATGGTGAGGTCCCACTGTCAATGCCACAGCGTCAGGGTCAAGAGGGCACAGACCATTACTAGGCCAACGAACCGTCGCTGGTTCCGGCGTGAGCGCTCGTGATCCATAGCCCGGGCATCAAGGATGGCTGTCATAGTCCAGTAGTGGTGAGTGATAGCACACCTCTCCATCGTGTGCACTCTGTCGAGGACCGCTTCTGTGAACTCTTTCAGGATCTGGCGTCGCCCCTCGTTGTCGTCGCCATCTGCAAACATGGACCGAGCCACTGCTCGGTAACCCGTGAGTGAATTAACCACGGTGGCATGCTGTAAAATGCGAGTCGCATAGGGATGTGTGTCCGTTATGGCTCTGTAACCGTAGGAATGGGGGTGTGGGATCCAGAGGGACGTTTTATAGACCATGTCACACATGCGCGCCTAGACGTAGCTCTACGGGTGTAGTCCGTGATACGTACTATTCTGATTGGTTAGTCCAAAAAGAGAGCAACAACAGCAAAGATTACAGGTCAATCCTTTTATTAGCCCCTCCATCACAGGACATCCACGCTGGAGGAACCAGTAGGAAACATGATAGGAATGCATGTACTGACCTGTCTGTGGGGTTTTTTTCCCAGAATTTCGCTGACGTCCGTGTCTTTCATCCGGGCACTTCACGTCTGCGCCTGCATCGGGGTATGTATGAGGGTCTTGAGGGGGCGACTGTATGTGGTGAGTTGACTGTGGGTGTTTTTTTCGGTGACGTCCGCGCCTGCATCCGGGTATGTATGAGGATCTTGAGGGGGGTAGTGTCTTTTCGGTGACGTCCGTGTCTTTTCGGTGACGTCCGTGTCTTTTCGGTGACGTCCGTGTCTTTCATCCGGGCACTTCACGTCCGCACCTGCATCCGGGTACTTCTATGTAGGTGTATGAAAGTGGGAATTTTTATGGCATTGCTGCATTCATTGGCCTGCTTGACCTGACCAGCCTGAGCCTGCCTGGCCAGCCTGAGCCTATCTGACGAGAGGAGCTACTTGCCTGAACATCACCAGCCTGAGCCTATCTGACGAGAGGAGCTACTTGTCTTACCAGTGGAGCCAACAGTCATGGAGCCATCCCACCGAGCTAAGCTTCTGCAGCACCGTATCCATATCGTTGATGAGATGCAGCATGTGGCCGATATATGTGATCTGCCCATGGTGGAATACATAATCACTAAACACATGGGGGTAGATATCAACTGGGAGAAGACTTATATGGCACGAAATAGCACCAAGATGTTCACTTGCACAACTTGCCAGAAGCAGTTTACTCGCCCAGAAGATTTGCGACGGCACGAGTCCTGCCTCCACAACGGCGCACGGTATACTTGTATAACCTGCGCACGGTCATTTAATCGGGAGGATCCTTTACTGCGCCACGAACGCTCATTCCACGAGGGAGCGACGGAACAATGTAATGAATGTGGTCAACTCTTCAAACGACCCAGTCAGTTAAGACGGCATCAGCGTTTGATTCATGCTCCGTCCCTACGGTTTGGGGGACAACTTCCCACTAAAGTGGCACCCAGGAGGGTTAGACCCAGTGAAGATGAGCCCGGGAAGACGAATGCCACTGGTGATGCGATCACAGAGAGCCCGCCTGTACCCACAGTTCAGAAGAGCCTAGATATCCAGCCAGTCCCTAGCATTATTGTTGCTAGTCATACGCCTGACGACATCAAACATTTTACCAATGTTACGTTCTTCGTTACCAAGCTGATCGACCACCCCCATCGGCTGAATGCGTCACCCTTGCACTGATGAATAGCATAACATGCCGTATATACTCTCTATGTCTACATGCTGATCGTTGACTTGAGCTCAGTAAACAATAAATGTGACGGTGCGTTAAATAATAAAACATGGTGTTTGATATTTCAATTTGTTTTGCTGTGAACATACTAAACATACCCAGGTCGGCTCCCCCAGTCTGGGTATGATGTAACATTGGGGATAATAAACTGTATAAACATTGCTGAACTTGTTGTTATTCACGACAACCGCTTTCCGCTATCCTTGGATGAAATATATACCCCGATGTGATATAGTGCCCTTGCACACTTCCGAAACTTCCATTTAACCCGCGCGCGTGCGGTCGGATAGCCCGCGCGCGCGCGCTGCGATCGGGCCGGGCCGGGCCGGGCCGGGGAACACCCGGATGTTGAAAATCCGGACCCTATGTCTAAGGGAAAATTAGAACTCTTCTGGGTTCGGAGGTAGTTTTAGTGAAACCCGGAAGTGACGTCTGTGCGCAGAACCCACACAACCCAACCACAATCATGGACCCATAGTGGTGGGTCAAACACACCCCCACGCACGCCCAAAATGTCTGCTTTCTATACTACGACCAGACTGCGCATGCGCCGACTCTTAAACACGGGCGCACCATGAGCACAGTCGGATGCTGCTTCACGAGAGCTTCAAAATAAGACCTCCGACGACTCCATCGGACCCATACTGACCCATGTCGGCGCCAAAATGTCTATTTCCATACACTTGGTCTACTGCGCATGCGTAAAATGATGTCAGTTTTACGTCACATCCACCCAGTTGGATGCTCCTTCACATATGCTTCACATTGATACCTCACTCGACTCCATCAGACCATTAGGGGCCTACCTAGACCCCAAAACGTCTATGTCCATACCCTTTTCCCACAATTCCCTGTCTGCGCATGCACAGAATGGAAACGACACACTAGTCCAGGCGCATGCTCCCTCACGAATGCTTCACACTGATACCTCACACGACACCATAGGATCATTAGGGGCTCATTTAGACCCAAACACGTCTATTTCCATACCCTTTTCCTACAATTCCCAGTCTGCGCATGCGCAGAACGTCGAACACGAACGACACACTAGCCCAGGTGGAGGCTCCCTCACGAATGCTTCACATTGGTTCCTCACTTGATCCAATCGGCTCACTAGTGGCCCATCTACACCCCAAAACGTTTATTTCCACACCCTTTCCCCACAATTCCCTGTCTGCGCATGCGCAGAATTGGACAACGAACGATACACTAGTCCAGGTGGATGCTCCCTCACGACTGCTTCACATTGATACCTCACTCGACCCAATAGGCCCACTAGTGGCCCACCTAGACCCCAAAACGTCTATTTCCATACCCTTTCTCTACTGCGCATGCGCAGAATGACGTCAGCTGCACGGCACAACCAGCTCGTTGGATACTCCCTCAGGTATGCTTCACATTGACACCTCGTACGACTCCATCGGACCACTAGTGGCCCACCTCGACCCCAAAACGTCTATTTCCATACCTCTACTGCGCATGCGCAGAATGACGTCAGCTCCACGTCACACCCAGCCTGTTGGATACTCCCTCACGACTGCTTCATATTGATACCTCACTCGACTCAATCGGTCCACTAGCGGTCCCTATAGACTGCCGAACATTCTCACGAAAACCCTCGGTTTTTGGGACTACTTTCGGTGCGCGGAGGTAGACTGCAACACCGCCAGATCGCATCACCGCGGAGGAATACATGCTCCCAAGGTCACGCCCCATTCACCCAGACCGGAAGTGACGTCATACCTGCGCACAACACTCCTGCGCACACCGCCACAAAACAGCCACATTTTTTTCTTCTCGCGCATGCGCAGTGAGGCGCCAGTGCGTCGGAATCCCGTTGGTTACTACTATGGCACCGTTCATATCATGATATGGATTTCTGCTCTCACGCGCGGGCCATTCTCATGGCATCAGATTGTATATCACCTATTGTCGTATATACATAAAGCGAACTTGTATCTAAATGAAGCGAACTTGTTGAGATTACCGAATGGGGCCGATGATTTCCGAAAAGCTCAGCGTAATTTCGATGAGCCAATCAACATAGGCGTTGTATATCGACGAGAACGAACCCGGACTGGTATTTGTGATCTGTCAGTTAATTTCCATAATGAACGAGCAATTAAATGTACTTCGAGCCCTGGGATTTACTGCCACATATCTTGGACCTGGCGATTGCAACAGAGAGAGCCACGGCGACAATCTCATGCGGTGATTCGATGATAAGTTTATAAACAGGTAAATTATGTTAATAAAATAATAATATTAAATTATGTTTTATTTTAAATATAATACTGAACATTTTGATAATACTGTTATTGTCATTTCTTAATTCAAAGCCAATTTATTTGATAAACATTTTTTAGTTTGAGCAAATTTAAATAAGTTAGTTTGATAAAAAAAATTGCCATTTGAAAAAACCCCGGAATCAATTATTAAATTAAATCACAGTTGCTAAACTGAAATCCGTTATTTTCAGACAAAATCTTGATATTAGTTTTGGTTATAACCAGGGAAACACATTTAACTGCAGATATCTTATTAATTAATATTTAGTACTGTGAGGAAATTAGGCCAATGATGTGTTCCGATGCATATTTCTCGTCCACCTCCTTCACTGATTGTTTTTATTACTTACTTGTTGCACATAAATACATAATAATATATACCTCGCTGAAGTTCAGATGAGTAATTTTGCCTGAGTAACTTTTCAATATAATATTTTGTGTTGACGTTGATTTGTGTTGTGTTACCCTCCCTAACTGAGTTCAAGACCGGCAACACGAAACACAGATATCATTCAATACACATGACCACGATATAATTTTCTGAAAGACGCACGGTTGCTGATTGTCTGGTCACATCTATACCACATGCATGCTTGACACAATTTTCCAGGGTCATTATCAATTAATGCTTACAATAGCTCTCAGCGTGAATTGGAATGCCAGCCTGTCGAATGTGGTTTATAATATGACCGCCCGTCTCCACGCGGTGATCAGCTGTAATGACGTAGTCAGCCGGAAAATATAACACGCTCTCTTATTGGCTCAGCAGAAAAGACGCAATGCGGCTGCGCGCCAGGCAATTGAATAGGGGGTTAAGTCAGAGCCTTGTTTACCGACGGTTTGGAGGTTACAAACTCTGACGTTGGGAGAATGGCGCGGGCCTGATATCGGTTATCGCACACACTGTGGTTTCCCCTCGAGGAGCTCTGCAGTCTGATCGGGCGCACTTTTGTGCTTTTTATCTGGATCTTGCTACATATTAAATTTTATGAGATATGCGTATTTATCTGATAATCGACCCTGAATTTTAACCTTTTTATGATAATAGATATCGCGCTCTAACGCGTTGTGTATCATCAAAATGTGGCGAAGATATTTTCGCAACATTGACTGCATTTTATCGAGGGTAGATTATAATATACCCATTTTCATATCGCTCCTGGCACCAGCCCTCGACCCACATGGCCGATATGAAAATGGGTATACAAAAATCTCTGTCATTCAATACAATCATTACACCCGACAGTCAGTGGCGCCCATGCTAAAATCAAATCAATGGACGTCATAATCTAAAAATTACATGTTACAAACTGAGATGCATAGATATACAAATATTTCGGTTATCTTATTCCTTGATTGTTTGATCAGTGTATTTTTATCATAGTGTGGCGTGGACATATCTATCGGGAGATCAGTTTAGGCTGAACATTGTCAAAACTGTTTATAATAATTTCGTATTAATGAGAGAGGGTTTTATAGAGTCGATTTATATGGTGCCTCTTTTTTGCGTACAACAAAAATTGCCACGTACTTATCGCTGGTGTTTCACCAACCAATAATTAAATTCCCCTGATTCACCCAAACATTTATGATTGTGGATTCCCTGTTTTTTCCATTAAATTTGTTTATATAGTTAGGGAATTATATTCCTATCATCAGACACCCTGACTAATTTCTCAGTAACCAAGTATGATTATTGTCAGGCACCCGGACTAATTTCACAATAATAAAGTATGCCGTAGGCATACCATCTTGAAATGATATACATAAATGTATAACAATCGAGGATTACGCTGTGACAGGTTTGTTGATTTCATTTCACATTTGAATTCTGGTAGGTTATACATCAGTATTCTAGTTCATGAAGTCAGGATTGTCGAAAGGAATAGGTACATAAAGGAAGTAATTGAATGGTCATCATCTCTCTGCAAGTAAGATGGTAAGTGTCATGCTATATTGCTATGTTTCATTTCAAAATCCAATCTTGAGAATTATTCAAGTCACCCAGCCGAATGGCAAATTAAATTTGAATTAGAGTTTCCATGATACACCCTAACAATCACCAAATTGATTTTGATGAAATGAGTTAATTCCTAGCTGTAAATAATGTGAATAATTACACATTAGTTTGCCACAGCTGTTTCTATGCTTTTAAAGCAATATGACGATAAATTACTAATGGCAAGGAGTTATAATTATTGACAGTGTATACTGCGAAGTATGAGGCCAATTTAATGAATGCATAATAAACAATTTCAATTGCATTCTATAAACTTCAGATTCACGCAGTCATCCTGCAAGTAGATCAACCGAACCTACTAAAGAAAAAAAGAATTGTAATATGTTTAGATTTCGGTTTCATTTGAGGGGTGGGTGTAATTGCTCCAAATATATCTATATTTTCGCATAGACATACAATATTATGAATAGAGCACAAGCTGATCCACTACATAGGATCACGGGATGATAGGAGATAAGTGAATCTATTCTTCGCAATATTTTTATTTGAGAGATTGATCGGCGATAGCAGGAAATCATTGAAATAAATTCACTTTACGTAAACCTTGCGCAACATATTCTATTCGACAGCGTATTTTGATGCAAATTATAGTCCTGTAACACTGACTTGTAATTTAATCTCATATCCACTTATGGCATCATGTATACAATTGAGTTGTGTGGGTGTTGGGTTCAAGGTGACACATGGTGCAATTTACGAAGCATATATAGATCCTGATACAATGATCGGTAGAATGTGACTTGAGTATGAAAATCTATGTTCAAAGCATCGAGTCGAGTGAGAATTGCTTCCAGTACAAGAAGAAGAATTCATTAAGTTTCACTATCGCGAACCGCGATTTTGAAAAACAAAAACGGTTGCACAGATCTCTAATTGCGGCGTGATTTGCTATATTTGAAGTTATATTCAGTGGAGGAGAAAGTCAAAGTTCTGGTGACAATGAATCCACAGGGAATGTTGAAAACAATCAGACGAATTCTTAAACGAATTCTTAAAGTTTTAATACGACGCCCTATCATTATACTCTAGTTTTTAATAATTGCGGCAAATGCGGAATAGAAAATAGATTAATTAAACACATTTGATGA
>JAVTVY010021551.1:0-93990 GCA_036873755.1 Hanleya hanleyi | reverse complement strand
TTGTGATTTTTGCTCCCTTTGTTTTTACCTCTTCCTTCAGTCCAGGCCTAGTGTTGCGTACGGATATGTGAACATAGAACATATATAATTAACCTATTATTTTGCCGAGTCATATACAAGCTGAATCCGCGCTTTGTAGTACAATTGCTAGTCCCAGGATGTTATCAATTGAAATTCCAACATTGAGATATAGAAGAAGTCTATATAGAAGGAAGACACAACGAATTGCCCGTTACTTCAAAAACCGGTAAATCACAGACAAGATGTGTAATTGGCAAAGTAATGAGCCCTGTGTCAGTTACCGGCCAAGTAGAACGTTAATGTAGAACGTTATTCTTAACAGATGTGGGTTCAACAGGGCAGAAGTTTCAATTCATACTCGGACCTCGAGTTAAGTGCCAATTAGCGGCCGCCGATGTGCAACAGATGCGTCCGTCTGTAATTGGAAACCAAGACTGGTCAACGGGGTAATTCGACCAGTTATGAACCATAATATAGTAGCGTTGTTCATTCAACACTTGAATTCTCAAACTAATAGCCGACAAGAACGCTTTAATCTGTCGTCATCATATCGATATTTTGAATGAAAATATAATTGAATAATGCCCTTCGGATGCAATGGTCACAGCTTGAAACGATTTCAAAAACGTAAATACAGTTCAGTTGTAGGTTTTTTTGTAGGTAGACAAAATCCAAATATATTGTTGGATATCGTTGGCTCTGGATGTCGGACTGTATCTAACCATGACAAATTAATCATGCTTCAACAAACCTGAAGCATTTCCCACCATTTAATCACAATTCACTGCAGTGTCAAATTCATTCTGATATCAATTTCGTTATTATATAATCATGTTCCACTTGTGTTAATTTCATTTCGGTTCAAGAAACGCTTTGATAAAACTTGATAAAAAAGCAATTCGTTGTTATTTACAACCTGGCAAGAATATATTAGTTTATTCTTTTCAATGATGTAACGCAGCGAGTTCATCGCAGTAGTTATGGTAGGCTGGTTATCGTTTGTGTCGGTCGATGCCACTGGCTCAATGACTTGCTCCTTTTTGTCTCTGAAATCTTGCTTCCTTTTGCGATTTCATTAAAGCCGAAAAGGGAAGCGTATTCACCACAAGGTTATACCAACATGTGCGATTTACCAAGAAACGGCAAATTGAATTGAATTGAATTTTATTCACCAACTAATATAAATAATCATTTTATACATACAAATATATATTAGTAATAATATGACAGATAATAGACAGCTGATATATTGTTGGCGGGAATAAAGCCGGCACTATGACGTCACATCCGGTCGCGTGAAATTCGGGTCAAATGCTAAAGGACACTTCCGGTCACGTGACGGCTGAGCAAGAGTTATTTGTCCCTTCATAAGACCCCAGTGACTTCCAATCTTAATCTCCCGGAATGCACGTCATCAAACATGGTCCCTGTCAATATCTCCAGCTATATGCCCAGCATACATGGCAAGTGGGGCACCCTCAGTTTCTTCGCATAGCCATACAGCGAGAGAAGGGAAATCCGCCCCTGGATTCGAACCCGTACTGTGCGCTTCAGAAGGGGAAAATTCATCTACTACGCCACGAGTCGGCTCATACTAGGCAAGATTGAAAATGCCCTAATATACCTACCAGGGGGCAGATCTGTATACGGCTATGATGTAGGCCCATTCCAGCGCATTGGACAATGTTTGACCTAATGGGAAATCCACTCATGGATATTTGCGGCATGAGATGTGGCCGCTTGTTTTCTTCATCTCAAACTGTGGAACACGATGGAGGTGAGGCGGGGGGCGGGTCTTGATGCCATGCACTGATTTTTTTAAAGTGCTGGGCAAGTAGCGCTGTGGTAGACGTTTTGGGTCTAGGTGGACTCATAGTGGTCCGATTGGGTCCTGTGATATGTCATCGTGAAGCATTCGTAGGGGAGCGTCCAACTGGATGGTTCTGTGGTTGAACTGGCGTCCTTTTGAGCATGCCCCGTGGAAAAAGGGCATATGAGTGGAGTATTTTGAAGGTCTCTTGGGGTAGCGTCGGTCGGACTGGACTGGTGTCTAGTCCAGTTTCATCATTCTGCGTATGCGCAGTCTGGCCGTATTAAGTAAAATGGTAATTTTTGTGGGCGTGGGAGTCTGTTGAGTAATTGAGGGACCATTCGTGGACCGAATGCATCGTGGTATAGACCAGGACTTCAGGGAAGTCCACGTCATCTGTGACATTATTGGTGACGTCAAGAGTAAGAGTAGTAGCGAAAGTGGGCATTTTGGAAGGTGTTGGGGTAGAGATGAATCATCCGTGGTCCGAGGGTGCAGTCCACAGTAGACCCCTGGTGGTTGCTGGTAATAGACCCTTGGTATAACCCTTCCGTCTTTCTGAGATGCCAAACCATCCAGAAAACCCATATAAAAGTATACATTTTCTTTATGGGAATGCTCATACCATTAATTCAACATACACGCCAGTTATGCAAATTCAGCCCGGGATAAAATTTTCGTCCCTCGGAATGTACTTCATATTTTCTGGGAAATCTATTGAAATGATCTTCGCGGCCCGACTCGCCATTTCGCTCAACCGAGCCACCCATCCGCATATGTCATTTTGAAGGAATAGTAGTAGTGATGTAGGTGTTACGCCATAAGATGTTGCAGTAGGATAAATAGGGAAATATCATGGAGTAATACAAAATGCGAAGTGTTTTCTTATTCACGGACCGTTTCATGTAATTTATTATTCCTGTGGTTTCTAGCAACTTTTTTGCAGATGTAATCAATAATCAAATAAATCCAAGATGGCCGCGATAATGACGTCACGATGATGGTATTTCTCTAGTACGTCGATTTTTCCGCCAACCCCCTTACCCCCATAGAATAGGAGAGTACAGAATTTTCCATGTATATTTTTACCGGATGACCACGTGGTCCGCCATAGATAAAAAAGTTATCGTTTCCAAAAAGGAACAAAATCAATTTCTAGGCCAAAAAGAACCTTTTACAGGCTTTTCTCAATAAAATTGACATCCAAGATATAATTAATTTTCCATCGCGCCTGTTCAACGGTAATCGAGGTTTATGATATTCAAATATCAAACTCAAATCATAAAATTCAAAATTCACATTTTTATTTTTAAAAAAATTGCGCAGAAAACTGACCACTCTCCGGAGTGACAAATGCTGATATCTCCTTCGCACGATCTGTCAGTGGAACTTGCCAAAATCCTTTCAGAAGATCAAACTTTGACACGAACTTGGCATTTCCAACTTTATCAATGCAATCGACAATGCGTGGAATAGGGAATGTGTCTGTTTTGGTCAAAGTGTTCACCTTTCTGTAGTCAGTACACATTCTATAACTGCCATCTGGCTTTGGAACGAGGATGCAAGGTGAACTCCAGTTACTATTACTTGGTTCAATGAAGTCATTGTCCAACAAATACTGAATCTCTTTTTTCAGGTAGTTTTGTTTGATGGGATTCAAACGGTATGGGTGCTGTTTCACTGGATTAGAATCGCCGACATCGACGTCATGTGAAGTTGTATCAGTCCGAGTAGGAATGTCGGGAAACAAATGTTCATATTGGCTGAGCAGAGTTTGAAGTTCTTCCTGACGCGCTGGCTCGAGATGACACAACTTGGAATCCAAATTGAGTAGAATGTCAGATTTCTGTAATTTCGCCGCTCTCATGGGCTCTTCACAAGTTTCACTAGTATCAGGGTCAGAACTAACTACACTCACAGGATGAACAGTACTGTCAGTGCTACCTCTGTCGATGTATAACTTCAACATATTTACATGACATAACTGTTTGCTTTTACGCCTTTCAGGAGTCTGAACTACATAATTCAGGTCACTTAATTTCTTTTCAATGACATAAGGACCATAGTATCTAGCCTTAGCAGAATAGGCAGAAAAGCCAGAACCTTCTCACCAGGTTTGAAACTTCGTTTGAGGACATGTTTATCATAGGTTATTTTCATACCCTTTTGAGCTGACTTTAAATTTGACACATATTGCGAGAGACTATATGAGTCAAGCTCACTGTCAAGGATCTTTTCCTTTAGCAGTTGGAGGGGTCCTCTAACTGTATATCCAAAGACTAATTCGAATGGACTGAAGCCTAAAGACTCTTGAACAGACTCTCTAACAGCAAACAATAACAAGTGTATGCCTTCATCCCAGTCTTTTTCAGTGTCAAAACAATAAGTCCTAATCATGTTCTTTAATGTTTGGTGGAATCTTTCTAATGCGCCTTGGCTTTCTGGGTGGTATGCAGATGATTTGTGCTGCTTTATTCCCAATTCGTGCATGACTTCTTGGAAGATTCCTGTCATGAAATTAGATCCCTGATCAGACTGAACAGACTGGGGTAGGCCGACAAGTGTGAAAAACTTAACTAAGGCCTTAACAATAGTTTTTGCCTTAATATTCCGTAAAGGAATGGCCTCAGGGAACCTGGTTGAAGCACACATGATTGTTAACATGTATTGGTTGCCTGACTTTGTTTTTGGTAGTGGACCGACACAATCTATAATGACCTTACTAAAGGCTTCTCCAAATGCAGGGATTGGTCGTAGAGGGGCCTTCGGTATGGTTTGGTTAGGTTTTCCTACCATTTGACATGTGTGGCATGACCTACAAAATTCAACAACATCTTTCTTCAAATTTGGCCAATAGAAATGAGTTAGAATTTTGTGGTATGTTTTGTTAACAACTAGATGGCCTGAAAGAGGTGTTTCATGGGCTAGTCTGAGGATATCTAAACGATATGACTTTGGTACCACAATCTGATACTTAACTGCCCACTCATCAGCAGGTGACACATCTGGCGGTCGCCATTTGTGCATAAGAACACCATTCTTACAAAAGTAACACACAGGCTCCTGAGTTACATCACACTCGTCTACTGCCTTGTCAAATAACTTGGAAATGTCCTTGTCACTATGCTGTTCATTGACCAGCTGTGATTTTGAAATTTTGTCATTAGAACATTCCAATTTGCGATCCAAATCTGGCTCATCAGCCTCATCATATAAACACACAAAGGTGTCGGCCAAACAAACGTCATCGGTGACGTCATCTTTAAGAAACTTTTCAGACTCCTCAGCCAATCTACTCATGGCTCTAGTAACTGCACAAGCAGGATACAAACTTTGAATTTCGTCTTCAATTGGATCATGAATCTGATCCAAACAAGGCGTGTCAGTTATAATCGGGTTAACCCCGACCCTATCTCCCGCAAGATCATTGCCAAGAAGTAATTGAACATCCTCAAACGGTAAACTACCTTTAATACCCACCGTAACAGGTCCAGAAATCAAGTCGGAAGACAGATGAATGTTATGGAGCAGAACGGGTGTATAGTTTACAGAATCTAACCCTTTAATCAGGGCATTACTGCCTGGAGACGAAGAATCAGAAAACGGCAAAATATCTGCCAACAAAAGAGACTGGGACGCACCCGTATCTCGTAAAATCTTCACAGGAGTAGCATTAGAAAAGTCACTTGAAAGTGACACAAAACCATTGTGGATAAATGGTTCAAAAATCTCCATAACAGGATTTG
Organism: Hanleya hanleyi; assembly: GCA_036873755.1. Lineage (NCBI taxonomy): Eukaryota > Metazoa > Mollusca > Polyplacophora > Lepidopleurida > Hanleyidae > Hanleya > Hanleya hanleyi. The sequence continues at coordinate 88,413 of JAVTVY010021551.1, read as the reverse complement.
AAAAACTGTCAACCTCAACCTTGATAGAACTAATAGGAACAGTGTCCTTGGCCATCTTAACGTCATATACATTATGAACGTCATTAACCAGATTGGGTATAGATCTTGAAGCGAGGAAACCACTAGGCTTTTGAAAGGCTTGATCTTGTTGTCTTCTTTTCAATTTAAAACAATTCGCCATCAAATGGCCGTCCTTTTTACAGTAGCTGCAAACGGGAGACTTGTTTTGAGTGTTAAAAGTGGGTGACTGAGACTCTGGGTTTGACCTTTGACCTTTGTAACTGGGGTTAAAAGTTTTAGCCTTTGAGAAAGAACTGGATGTGTTACCTGAGATGTTAGACTGGAATGGACTGGGCTTAACAGCATTGACAAATGATAATTTGTGCGTCAGAGCGTATTCATCAGCAAATCGGGCTGCTTCGTCTAAAGTGTTGGCATTCTTTTCATCAAAAAATGTTCTAATATCACCATGGATACACCTTTTAAATTCCTCTACTAGCATAAGCTGTCTGAGGTTTTCAAGGTTGTCAATTTTAACCGAAGCACACCACCTATCAAATAATTGTTCTTTTGAACGAGCAAATTCTACATGAGTCGGAGAGTTTTCTTTTTCACAACTACGAAACTTTTGTCTATAGGCTTCAGGAACTAATTCATAACCTTTGAGGATTAAATCCTTCACCATCTCATAATTTGATGCTTGCTCTACCGTCAGTTGAGTGTAAATGTCCCTTGCCTTTCCGATCAAAACACTTTGAAGAAGTAAACTCCAATTTTCTTTTGGCCAATCTAAATTGTCAACTTCTTTCTCCTGAAATGGTTGGACGAGACGTATTTGTCGAGCTGCATCAAATCTTGATTGTGATTGTGCAGGAGCATGTGTAGGAGGAAATGTTCGCGACTGTAGTTCCAAATGTTTTAATTCTAACTGAAACTGTCTATCTTTCTCTTCTCTCTCTAACTGAAACTGTCTTTCGTTCTCTTTCTCTTCTCTCTCCCACTCTAATGCTCCTTCTTTCTCTCTTTCTTCTAATTTATTTAATTCCAGTTGATTTTGCAATTCTAATTTCTTTAATTCCAAATAATCAGCTGTTTCCTCAGTTAAATCAAAATCACTTTCATCCCAAATTTGTTTGCCAACAAAATCTTTAATAATGAGTTTCTTAATTTCCTGCTTTCTCCAAGATGTTTTGACTTTAATTTGTAGGAATGTACACAGTGCGAACAAATCCTCTTTGCGTAGTTCGTCAAATTTCTCCTGACTAGGCTGTGAAGCAAACTGTGCTACGTCAAAAGACATGCTGATAATTACAACACATATAAGGGAAGTGGGAAGAGGTGCCGACATACTGACTGCGTCACATGACTTCACAGAATAGTCTTCTGGTTAACTACTACTACTCGACTTCACAAATTCAAACAATGTATCAATTTAGAACTATGTAGCAAAGCTGGAATGTAAACAAAGCTCCCGGACAGGCCCCCAATTTCTGTTACGTCTACGATAATAGAAAAACGCAACAGAAAGATTCGTGAAGTCGAGTACAAAGATTTATTTACAATACAAACTAAGTTAGGTCAATTCAGCAAATGATAACAAATAAAAACCTTACTGCTGACTGTAATACCAGTGTATCTCTCAAAGTTCGTATCAACGTACGTACAGTTCGTAACGTGCAGGAATCCCGATATTTCCTCCGTCAATAACGCTCAGCTGGAGCCCAGTTTTCGTAAGTTCAATCCCAACGGTCAATCCAGCGGTCAAACACAGCCAACAGGAATAATAAAGCGGTCAAACACAGCCAACAGGAATAATCCACATAATGTCAAATGTCCAGTTATGCACCCAATGTAAGTCGTTCGAGTCTCCCAGAACACGATATATCAAACGTATCTGAAAGCCAGTGTTCAATTCCTGCCCACAACTGATTGACACGCTAATTTATAGCGGGATTTCCAGATCATTCCATCAGGTCAACACAGTGTCATCGGTACAACATGACGTAATATTTAACCCAGATACAATTACAAGAACTAGAAATTTCCACATTAATCAACCCAGATAAACAAATGTTTCCATATTCCAGAAACGTCCATAGTAAACAACTATTTGACCGTACAGATGGCGCTGCAGTCTATGCTATACTATCATACTGAGCCTTTTGATAAATGTATAGATGGCGCTGTGGTATATCTAATCGTATCATACGGGGGTTAAAGCAGCCATATGTAAAATCGAATCTTCGAGAAAACACAAAACGGGTGACACACAAATCACTCAGGATAAATCGGTCAGAAATACGAGAATATTCCAGATGGATGACTAACACTAAATCGGCCATGATTACTAGAAAATTCGTAAACACATTTACCACAGAACCGGAGGTCAATAAGTTCACCTATGTTCCACAATTCTATAACGATCTACAGTATCTAACTGTGATACCATGACAGTCAGTCCATCCGAGTACTTTCGTCGGCAAAAAAAGCAGAACCGTTGACAGTAGAACCTTGATTTTAGGCATGAACGTGCATTAGGGGACTGTTACCAGCAAGTTCTGAGCTGACCTACTTTTGATGAAAATTTGACCTAGTTAGGTGACCTATAACATTACGCTTGGACCTCCAGGTCATCTAGGTGACCTGTAGCATTAGGCTTGGACCGCCAGGTCATCTTCCTCACCCTACTTCATAGGTCGTGTGACGTTAGTCACACTACTTATGTATCACGGAGTGATGGTATTAATTTTGTTGAGACATGTTGCAAAAAAGAAAGGTTATGCGGGGCCAACTATTGATTCAAAGTAGACGACTAATTAAAATGTACAGACTTTAATATCAGCCGTGTTATGAGCTCCACATTTGATTTTACATCCAAATGGAGAGAGTTGAGCTTAATAGTGCCTTCGGGATTAAAAAATGAGAATATCTACCGGACAATGACATAGATAGAGCAAAAAATATTTGAGCGCTTACAAAATAGAACCAGAAAATAAACCGGAAGTGGGCCAAAATTGAGAAAGAGGAAGTGGCAATTCTCTAATGGACGACGGCTGGATTATGAATGACGGACTAGACGCTTGTAATCACAGGATTTGATCAACAAAATCACATAATAAAAGCATTTAAATAACACACTGTAAAGAAATATATCGTTATAAGGCCTCGCGATAAGCCGTAGATGAATAGACATTTCCCCACGAAGTAGGTTCTCATTTGCAAATTGTCCGGTAAAGAGTGAGTGAGTGAGTCAATCGGAATCCTTTCGTCGGCAAAATAAGGAGAACCGTCGACATTAGAACTTTAATTTTTGGTATGAAGATGCATTAGTGGACTGTTACCAGCCAGTTCTGAGCTGACCTACTTTTGATGACAATTTCTTGTAATTTTTTATGAAAATCACTGGGGATTCTCACTTGGACAGTGCCCATCTTAATATAGGCAGAATTTCAACTTGGGGGTGGGGGATTTCCAAGAGTTCAGTTCGCGTCGGAGTTCTGATGCCTACCCTACTTCGTAGGTCCTGTGACGTCACACTTACGTAGTTTAAAGATGTAATCAGCCTCAAAATTAAAACTGTCATCACCTTTTTTAATCTCTGTAACATATGTATAACCTTTGAATGTTGAGTCAGTAACAGTAACATGTTACAACAGGCGGAGAATGAAGTCTATTTTACCAGATCAATCTTTTGTCCAGCATTCATGAGACATGAGCAGTGTGACTAACGTCACAGAACCTACGAAATAGGGTATGCATTAGGAAATTCCCACCCCAGTTGAAATCTTGCCTATATTAAGATGGGCGCTGCCCAAGTCAGAATCAGCAGTGATTTTCATCAAAAATCACCAGAAAGTTTCATCAAAAGTAGGTCAGCTCAGAAATTGTTGGTAAAAATACCCCAATGCACCTTCATGCCAAAAATCAAGGTTCTAATGCCAACGGTTCTCCTTATTTTGCCGACGAAACGATTCGGATGGACTCACTGAGCAATCTGTAGCCTACTTCGTAGGAAAAGCGGGTGTAAATGACCATCAAATAAAAATGGCATGTCATGCCGTTTATTTTTTTCCAACGACCACGACGGAGCGCACTGTGCAGCTTGACTGTCAGCGTCACAACTGATGGTGGGCGTCAGCACTGTTTGCTGGACGAATTCGTAATGAGAAGTTGCGCATAACTGACATCGTCGCTATTTCAGATGTTGTGGTTGTGCAAGCTATGTCGAGACTGAAGTTCGTCGAAGCGGGAAGCAATTGTTAAACTTTCTATTATTGATAATCGTGTTTTACTTGTGTATATTGATCTCACTGTTGTCGAATACAAACACTATGATGTCTTAGCATGCTTCGATGCTGAAAACAGCGCGTTGAAGAGAGGAGAAAATTCGCGACATCTGAGACTAGTTACATCTTTAATGAGAAAAAGAAATATAATCGAAACAGACTGATTCACCTCGTCACTGGGAACACTCCAGAAATATTAAACATGCTAAACGCGATTACGAAAATGAACTATGTAGCAAACTAGCTGAAACAGATTTCAATAATGAAGATTGGTAAAGTTTATATCGAACAGTAATGCAACAACAGCCAATTTCCAAATAGTATGTCTAACGACCACATTCTAGGCGAACCACAGGACGCGGTTAATGTTTTGGTAGAGAGCGCGACAGTTCATTTTTGCAAATCTCTTCTACCAATCCTGCCGTTAGTCGGTCAACCGGATTTATTTATTTTTTTGTAATTATTATGTTGTCTTTTGATCTACTGTAACATATATTACAAAATCGAACGGATATTTACCATGGTGAACAAGAGACTCGTCCATTTAATGACACATTAACATGTTTGCATTGTCAACTATCATGTGAACCCCATGTCAATTAGAGATGACCGCAAGCGGTTCAAAAACAGTCGTCTGAACTACTTGATCTGGCAGTAAAATGGTTGCTTGTTATCCAGTCCAGCCATTCAGATACATAGCGACCGAAGAAATACATAATTTCACAAAAAGAATAATAAATAGTGTCTCTTTTCACAAATACATAATTTCACTCTTATTAAATTCAATTTTTTTTCCTTCAGTATATTTATTTGCCTTGTGTAAATGAAAGCGTGTTTCTTTCAAATTGAAGGTAAATTTTCTATATTGAGTATCGGTCGATACTTCGATTACCAGCCTGAGTTTATTAAACCTATCTGGCCTGGGATTTTTGGGACCTGTCCAGGCCTTTTGGGGGGGGGGTTCGGTCCCCATAAATATTTCCTTACCCCTGAGCTAGAAGGTTAAACTTATCACACAACAGCCTTCGGTCAGGCTCAACCGAAAAAATCAAGATGGCCGCCGTCACAGTGACGTCATTTTCAAATAAGGCATTTTTGTTGACTTTTCCGTCAGATTTTTTAAATGTATTTATTTTGCATTTTGTTTGTCAAGAAGGTGATCGGCATGGTTCTCTCGACTGAGTTTTGTCTCCCCTATCATTTAAAGCATCCCTTGGCACTAGGAATCGGAGCGATCCCCCCCCCACATGTTGGTTTTTTGCTCCTATCTCCGAAAGGACAAAATATTGAGAGCTGAAACTCCGTAAATTTTTATATTATCATATTGGGGTCATTTTGAGCCTATTTGCATGACGTGAGCAGAGGATCATGGGTAAATTCCAAATGGCGGCCACTTTTTCACCTGAAAAGTGATGTTTTCGTCATATTTCTTCAAAAATTTAGCTTTTTTGCATGAAAAAGTGGGTAAAAGCTATTTTATTTCATATCAGGCTATTATTTACTCATTTATCATGCAGGTTTTGAGAACGAAAAACAAAAATAAAAAATTCGAAAATTCTGACCGAAAAATTGTCCAATTTTTTTTTTTGAAAATGACGTAACAGTGCCGTCATCATGGTGGCCATCCTGAATTTTTTTAACATTTTCTTGTAGAGCTTGACCCAGAGATATAGTGTGGTAAGTTTCAGCTCTCTAGACTTAGCGATAGCGAAAATATATAGGGGGGGGGGCACTTTGCGATACACCCAAATCGCCCAGGCCAGACAGGGTTAAAAAGCAACCATTTGACTCTACAGGAAAGCATCTCTCGGCCCCTTACATTTAGAATACGGTGGATTCTCGGACGTATCTCAGCCTCGAATTTATTGCGATTGTTCATGCGGAGACTGTGAAGTATCGTGGGCGTCTGATGGAGTAAACGCCTCAACATTGGGTAAACCTGGTAGGCTAAATGCAAGAATACACAGAAAAACTAACCGGCAATGCCCGACGTCGTACGGCTCAAATTTCCCACCAAAACAATAAACCTGCATATATCTGTTGAATGACATATAGACAGGGTGGACCGCCGAGACTAACAGACCACCACCAGAATCCTACCATATACAGCTAATAAATTGAAGCGATATGCCGATCGGAATACCGATGTCGATCAGTGAGAGAAGGGCACATGTAATCACGTTTATTTAATCACCAGAAGAGGACTGACGTTGGGAAATATGGAAATTTGAGAAAAAGGGAACTTCAATGAATATAACACCATTGACCACAAATTATGTTATAAAATTGACAAAACACCCAAGTTTTATATTGTGAAAGCTCAAAGTCAAATGTGATGTAAAACATGCAGGGTCGACCGACGTTGGTAATTGGGCTTCCCTTTTTAGCATTTTTACTGTACAATAGACGCTTTTCGAGTCAATTTTGATTCTGATCGTTCACAATATAAAACTTGGAGTTTTATTTTTCCGTACGAAATATATTATGCAGAACTAAAGAAATAGATTTGTGGCTTCATCCCTCGTCAATTTTCTGAAGTATATGTCCTATCGGAGGGAGTAATTAGCAGTTTTCTCTCATCAAACGAAAAATACATCCGCTTGATTTCGCGTAGGTGATAGGATAAAGGAATTTATTTCAGAGCAAATAACGGGACATCTATTATCTGTTCCGTTCAGACTTGGGTAACATTAAGAATTCAATCGATCTAATAGGACAGCAACTGTACATATCCTGTTGAAACATGAGACTGTTGATCACGGGACGTTGAACTCTCCACAGGACTTGTGGCATCAACAAAATTAGCTAGAATATTGCGATATCGATTTTTCAGACGCATGCTGGCAATACCAGAATGCCAATTAGCAGACTGTGGTAAGTCCGCCTGGCGCGTTTGTTCTTTACGAGGCAAAAAGATCTTAAACCTCGTGCATTAACTTAGCCTTTTAACATACGGAAATTCACCCGGCTAATATATTATATCTTAAGAACGAATGATCCGTTTAACTTTTACTCTATCAGCACTAGCCGATATTTGGTCGACGGTGGCTTGGCATATAAACCGCTCTTAAACATCTATCAGAATATTTTTGTTATTCATTGAGCTAGAGAGCTGACACATCCCATGATGCTTTTTCTGTCTGGCGAGGTACAGCTTGAATGCCTGTTTAATGACGTTAAAATTTCAATTTTCAAATTGTTTCCCGTATAAACTAAAAGCATGACAAAGAATGGTTAAAAGAGGTATAATAATTAGTTTTCTGTGTAAATGCGAAAACGGACGAAAAACATCTGAAAAATAATTTCCTAAGGACCGACTGTCGTCGCTATTTAGAACAGACCTAAAGACTTCCTCCACGCACGCAGCTCAGTTTCTTATCCATATCTATTTCCGCATCCTGTCCCAACGCGCGCGCCCCATCCAGCTCCTTGCGCCCTTGAAATACTCCTCACTACAGTACAAAGTTTCATGCGCTCGGACAAATTTTAACCAATATTCTGTGTCCGCTTGATCCGAATGTTTCACAGTTATATAATCAACAGTTCGCACACACAAATGTAATATTTGGCATTATTTTCTGTCACAGATTATGTACATATACAGTGGCAGGCCATACATCATTCCAAATCAGCAGTTCTCATTAGTTGAAGCACGCACAGAAAGCTTAAGCTGAAGGTGCCGACATACTGACATAGCCACATGACTTCACAGTATAGTCTTCTGGTTAACCAATTCTAAAGCACATACCAAGAATCTAACGATTCGTGATACATTGTATGTGTTGTATCTCAGGTACGCTTTTATCGTACCTGTTCATGTGACAACTTGGATGACATGACCACACGGCCCCTAACACCGGCGTAAGAGGTCTTAGATACAAATCTATGGAGCTATGATGGAATGCTCGTATATTGGTAATTGGTGAACAAATCATACACAGGGGATTGGTGAGCTATATCGTCGTCAAATGAAAATGACGGCATTTAACACAAAAGACAAGTCTGTAAGGCCCGATGTCAACCCACAATGCCACTGTATATCAAAGACCAAAAGGTCTGTACATGGGGCGGGCCTCGGCGACGAAACGTCCACCAGCAGAATCTCGACAATCTCGACAGGTAAAAATTACAACACATATAGGGGAAGTCGAAAGAGGTGCCGAAATACTGAGTCACATGACTTCACAGTATAGTCTTCTGGTTAACCTAATCTAAATCACATACCAAGAATCTAACGATTCGTGATATGTGTTGTATCTCAGGTACGCTTTCATTGTACCTGTTCATGTGGCAACTTGGATGACATGACCACACGGCCCCTAGCACCGGCATAAGCGGTATTATGCCTTAGAAAATCTTAAAATTATTACATGTAGAATTCGGTGCTAAACAATCACCAAGCGCGATGTTACAAGGTTTTATGTCGTGACCCTGCTTTGCTGTCAGACATATATCTGTCATTTCGATTGAAAGAGGTCTTAGTGCATTTCGAACTATTAGAGACTCGGCAGAGGAACCTGCACTAAGGTTCCTCGGATCTGTCTTATCATTATTTCATTTTGTTGTATCCATCGTTAGTTTAGGATGTGCGTGTTCCCCGCCTCGGGCGCCATCTCCGGGACGACAAAAAATGGAGAGCTGAAACTCCCTGACTTTATAGTTTATCATATTGGGGTCATTTTGAGACTATTTGCATAACCCCCCGAGCAGAGGATCATAGGTAAATTCAAGATGGCGCCCACGTGGGGCACCAGAAAAGTGATGTTTTTGTCATATTTCTTAAAAATTTCTGCTTCTCTGCGATGAAAAGTGGGCAAAAACTATTTTATTTCACATCACATTAATATTAACTGATTTATCATGCAGTTTTTGCGGAGAAATTGCATAAATAAAAAATTCGGAAAATCCGACCGAAAAATCGACCAAATAAAGTCATTTTTGAAAATGACGTCACTGTGGCGTCATCAAAGCGGCCATCTTGATTTGCATTTTCTGGTAGAGATTGACCCAAGGGTATAGTGTGGTAGGTTTCAGCCCCCTAGTTCAAGGGGTAAGAAAAATAATTAGGGGGGACCATTTCGGTCCCCCCCCAGACCTAGACAGGTCCCAAAAAGCTCAGGCCAGATAGGGTTAATAAAAACTCTATATTACTCTGACAAAAATAATATCAGAGCGCTTTATATTCAATAATTCTGCTGATCAGAGAAAACCGGCATAAGCCCATAAGCACATAGCTATGATCCTTTGATCAGCCAAACATACATTTACAGATCTTGCATTGCAAACTTTCTGTAAAAGCTCTGAAGTTATAGGCTCCTTCTTTTTCACCGCTTGAGACAATTTTCTTCTTACAACCTTTAATACATGTTTTACCATTGAATTTTCAGTTGGTGGCACTAATCCCAGCGTGTCGTGAACATCCCTCATGCTATAAACAGATGTATTCATCGTACTAGATCTGTCAGACTGCTGTACAATGACAGTTAAATACAGACCACAATGTAATGGCGAGACGGGCAAATCAGGTGATATATCATTATGTAACGCTCATTCTTTCCAGGCCATAAAGCCACGCATATATTTTTTACACCTAGAATCTGTTCAGGAACTTTTCAGAAAGGATGTCCGCTGGTGTTCCTTGGGTTAGGCAGCCATTTTGCCTGTTTTTCCTATTGGGTTATCTCTCTTTCTTAGGTTAAGAGATAGTGATTTCCTTTAACTTTTTCACAGCAACATCATTCAATTTGATAAATTTTGATGGACATTGTGATTATCTGCAAACAGTTACAATATAAGAAAAGGTTAAATACCATTTAGATGAATTTTTATGAATATGCTTCAAAACCAGGGCTATCCCTGATATTTTCTGGGTTATCAAAGTGAGCATGGGTCAGTCTACTTAACGTTGCATACAAGTAAAAAATGCACACCAACCCATATTTTTTTCTTTGTTTTCCTCACATTACACAATTATAAACGCAACAACACACATTATTAAAAAGTTTATTACTTTGATTTACCACCAGTGGACATCCTTAACCCTACCTGGCCTGGGGGAGGCATTCCCCCCCCCCCCTGTTGTTTTTTTGTTCGTATCTCCGGAACGACAAAAAATTGAGAGCTGAAACTCCGTGACTTTTTAGATTATCATATTGGGGTCATTTTGAGCCTATTTGCATGACCCCCGAACAGAGGATCATGAGTAAATTCAAAATGCCGGTCATGTGGGGGTACAGAAAAGTGATGTTTTCGCGCTATTTATATTTCTTCAATAATTACACAAAAAATTCAGCATGTTGAGTCAACGCGATTCTATGCATTTTACTGAAGCCATATGTCTTAGCATCACCAAAAAACACCCCCTGATTACCCGCCCTCCCTCCCCCATTAACCCTACCCGGCCTGGAGGAGGGGGTGGCAAAATGCCCCCCTACCAATCTTTCTGCGATATCTCCAGAACGCCATCACTTGGAGAGCTGAAACTTCTTGACGTTATAGGTTATCATATTGGGGTCATTTTGCGCTTATCTGCATAACCCCCCGAGCAGCGGATCATGGGTAAATTCAAAATGGCGCCCATGTGGGATACCAGAAAAGGTGATGTTTTCGTCATATTTCTTCAAGTTTTTTGCTTTTCTGTATGGAAAAGTGGGTAAAACATATTTTGTTTCATATCAGAGTATTATTGACTAATTTATCATGCAGTTTTTGCGAAGAAAAAACTAAAATAAAAGATTTTGACCGAAAAATCGTCCAAAAATGCTCTATTTGAAAATGACGTCACAGTGACGTCATCATGGCGGCCATCTACATTTTTGTGTTGAGCTTGACCCAAAGATATACTGTGGTAAGTTTCAGCCCTCTAGCCTTAGCGATAGAGAAAATATATACGGGGTCACTTTCCGCCCCCCCTCCCCCTCGACCAGGCTGCGGTACACCCCAAATCGCTCAGGCCAGATAGGGTTAAGATTGCCATACACCAACAGCAGTTTGGAGGTGGGGCGGTAACTCGTCTATCTGTACACCCATCACTTGATGCAGGGTATCTACAATCATAATAAATTGATTTGATTAGCACGAGAAATCTATATTTTGGGCAAGCATATCGAAATGTAAGTTACTCTCACCAAATAGGCTCCCAGATAAGCGACCGGTCACATAGACACCCTTTTCTCGGGGTTAATATAGCCATTCCTTTACCTGAGAAATACAATTCTGCTCACTGCACAACATAGACCAAAGGCTAGCCGAAAACCACGTTGGTACAATCAAAGTTTCTTGTGCCTTACAATAATGCATGTCATATAACACTGCTAATCAAATACACCGGAGGAACAAGCCAGCTGTTTCTCCCTTCCAGTCTACTGTAAATGCGTCTACACTTTCACAGTCAGGATTCCAATACCTCGCATTGAAACGTGCGAACTTCCTGGTACGATAGCTAGCAAATCTATCAATGCGGTGTCCACATTTTATCCACGTCAGCAAGTATATAAATGCAACACCCCAATCATCATAATTTAAAATTTTATTGAGATAATCTGCTTTTTCATTTTCTGATCGGGGAATCCACTGTACTTCTAGATATATTTGTTTGGACATGCAAATTTCAAAAATAGATCTCGCAAGATTCTATAAATCGCCTTTCGTGCTACCCATTTCAACAATCGATGTCAGTTTGCATTTTCTGTAAACCATTTCACTCTTTCTGACTGCAGACATGAGGTGAAGCTTTTCAAAACTAAATACACAGCTCTGAGCTTCCGCCATATAGCTTCTATGGCGTCCCAATGGTCATGCGCTACTGCGTCGCCCGCTTCAACACAAAAGCCGCCAAACCCTGTCGGACTAGCGTCAGAATATACGATGCTGGAAGTATAAGTACATTTACATATAGATTTAGATATATGTTGAGGAATATTTTCTCCCCAGAATCGGAGCTGCTCTATACTAGCACTTGATAGCAGAATTTTTATCCTTCCAGTTCAGACGTTTCGCTACATCTGTGCTTAATGCTCGTGTCATTAATTGTGGAATAGAACCCATAACTAATTTTATTGAAAGTATTTGTCCGATTATTGAGGCAGTCCCACAGACACTGACACGATGACGGCTGTGTGCTAATATTTTACCTATTGCCTTTTCAGCTTAAGATAATTTCCTTTCTGGAATCTTCAGAACCATGTTACGTATATCGATACCGAAACCGAGCCATTCAGTAGACTATTTCGGAGACCATATAGATTTTTTCCACTTTAGGTATGAAACCTGATAACAAGATATCCTCTTTGATCGACATTGCTATATCATTTGTCTGTGGTTGAGATTTGCCCACCATCATTTCGTCATCAATAAATAACAACATTTCTATACCCTGACCGCGCCATTTTTTGACAAGTTGCCTGGCGACCTTCGTAAACACAAACGGCGCTGTGCAGAGCCCAAAAGTAGGGACCAAAAATTTGTAATAGTGTGCAGCATGTTCATCATCCCACGCAAAACCTAGAAAATCTGTATGGTCTTCGAATATTTCTGTATGGTGGTATGCTGAATGTATGTCCAAGGTTACCAGCCAACTATCTTTCTTAATATACATAAGAGCTGTCCTCCAGTCTTCGTATTTTACAGATTGTTTGAAAACATGTTTGTTAACAATCAAATCAAAAATAAGTCTCCTCTTACCTGAAGATTGTACAGAAACCAACAGAGGATTAGCTACTGTAGGGTTAGTGTTACATTCTGCTACGAGCCCTCTTCTTATCAAGTCACCGATAGCCTCTGTTACAAATCATTTATACCGAAGGACAGATTGTTTAATACTAATCACCATTTTACATGGTGTATAATGGAATATAGAACGGATTGTTTTACCCGTTTTCGAGATTATCTATAACAAAATCAAGAACCCCAATATCTCTCCAGAATTTGGTATTTTTCTTCAGTCTCCCCTTAACAATTAGAGCAGTGCTTAATACACTCAGTAGGTAACTTAACTGTTAGTTCAATGTCTCCATTTTCTCTACTGTGTGATTGCAGCTGAGACCTTGTTTCCTCTTGGAAGTTGGGGGTTGTCAGCGACGTAAATTCTTCGCAGTGATAACAGGTCCTGGATCGCTGGATCGAGAGTAGCCCACCCCCCCCCCCACCACTGCCTGCGGTCTGAAAGGGCTGCTCCGTAGGCAGACCAATAGAATAACCAGCCAAAGCACTCTGCCTACTTGATTGGGCCGATAAGGCTGATCCCCGTCCATAGTATCGGGCCCCTGGGTTAAATCTTGAGGGCCGCTCACGTTTCGTAGCCCTAATCTTCCGGACTACTGGGCCCTCCACTCTGTTGATGTTTTAGTCCTCAGAATCGTCTTTCAGATCATTAGTAACATACTGGCGTACCGTCTCCCAGTCACCCTCGGACGAATCAGCTAGCTGTATATGCTTATTCCTGGTTCCAAGCTTTTCGGTCATTAAATTAAGGATCTCACTGGCATATTCAGATTTGCCATATTGCAGTGCCCATTGAATTGATGCCAACTGTTCGATAACTTCTTCATTAACCTTACTTGGCCTGGGGGGAGGGGGGCGAAATGCTCCCCTACCAAACTTTCTGCGCATCTGCTGAACGACAAAAAGTGGAGAGCTGAAACTCCTTGACTTTATAGTTTATCATATTGGGATCATTTTGAGCCTATTTGCATACCCCGCGAGCAGAGGATCATGGGTAAATTCAAGATGGCGGCCACGTGGGGTACCAGAAAAGTGACGTTTTTGCCATATTTCTTCAAAATTTCTGCTTTTCCGCGATGAAAAGTGGGCAAAAATTATTTCACATCACACTATTTTTTACTAATTTATCATGCAGTTTTTGCGGAAAAATTGCATAAATAAAAAATTCGGAAAATTCGACCGAAATATCGACCATAAATGCCGTTTTTGAAAATGACGTCACTGTGACGTCATCATAGCGGCCATCTTGGATTTTTTTTATATTTGCTGGTAGAGCTTGACCCAAGGGTATAGTGTGGTAAGTTTCAGCTCCCTAGCTCAAGGGGTAAGAAAAATAATTAGGCACCCCCCTCCCAGGCCTGGACAGGTCCAAAAAGCCCAGGCCAGATAGGGTTAAATTGGTATTGAAGCGTATTGCCCACTCGTTTCCAGTTATATTCCTTCTTTGTCTTAATTTTTTTTTACTTCGCGTGAAGTTTGGGCGAATTCCACGCCTAATCTGCCAATACGGGTTCCACGGATGCTTCAATCTCTCTTTTTGAAGAATTAACTTGCTTCAAAATCGCATCGAGTCTCTCGCTAACAGATAGATTTTTCGGATCACTCATAGCTAGCGGCGTAATTTCAACTGTTCGAATAACAAAATATAGCTCTTCACTGATACACAGAACAGACGAGAATGAAACAGCTATGCCTAGAAACATGCATTTAAACCCTACCCTTAAACCTACCACAATAGAATCCAGGACCCCAAGACCTTCAAAAATAGCGCTTAACACCTCAGCACTTACACTCTAACATATTTTCCCCGCGTTCATATTGCGTGCCGTGGAGAAAGAAATTTCCAAATTTATTCGTCCCAACTCGTCTAACATGGAAAATTATATTGCATTACAAAGAAAGTATGTATGCATGTTTGGGAAGTTTAGAGCATTTAGGTTGATAAATTTTAAATAAGTTTTATGTCGAAAACCCATTATCCAAGATGGCTGACCAATAGGCTGGTGCTGAATATCGTCCTCGGTGAAGATGAGAAATTTTATCGACGCAAGTCATACTACTGTTTCATTCTCTACCAAGATTGAATACTAAGTTGATATACTACACTCTATGAGGACAGAACGCCAAATTTCTGATCGAATATCGGTAGGTGAACTGTGTTTCGGGCGATGATATACCAGTCATAATACGGTAGCGAAAGGCCCAGGTCCAGGGGAGTCCAGTTGGCTATTGTCCCGGCTGACCCGGTTTTAGTGCCGGCGAGCGGCAGACAATGAGTTGAACTGAGCACGGACTACTACTCACCGTCGACCGACATGTTTGTTTTCAAACTGTTTTCAGTTGCCTGTGACAAAAAACATGGCTTACAAGTCAAAGGATACTCCCAAACGAAAAGAAATTAGTTCCGATAGTACTTTTGAAGAAGAAGGAGCGGAAAGTAAGTCTACAAAATTATTAAATATCCGTACCAGAAAATTGCCTAGCAGACCTAAGCAAACTGCTTCACGGTCTTCAAAAAGAATGGCAGAGAAACAACAGCTCAAAGTAAGCCCAGTAGTAGTGTCGAGAGTGAACCTTCAAACATGGAAAAGGATAGTTTGGCTTGTGTTTCACAGAAATTAGAAGAAATAATGAAAGTTTTGGGCACAATGGTAACAAAGAATGACCTACAAGAACAACTTGACAAAGCCAATGAGAAAGTAGTTAAAAATCTTACAGAACATATCGAGAATTTGGAAAGAAGAGTCTTCGATTTAGAGAGCGAAAATGACATTTTGAGAAATGACATGAAGGAGTTATGTAAGAAGAGAGAAGAAGAAAACGAAACAATTGAATACTTACAGAGAAAAATAGAACAACTGCAAAGAAAAACTAGAAATCGTGGACTTCGAAAACCCCATCCTATTTTGTAATTGGTATGTAATAGATCTGGGCTTTTTTCCTCATACTTATATGCCGAAATAATACCCTGTCATCATTGGACATGCTCTCGGAGTCAGTCACCCTTGAAGTGTCAGCAACAATGCTGATTGCTTGATTTATAGGTACTGTATCAATAGTTGATAACCATCTACCCAGAGTTTGTTTGAGTCACTCTCCTGGTCGTTCCTGCCATCTTGGTCGAAGTGGTCTTGGGTTTGTCATCGCAAAAGTAACAGCTCTAATAGGCTGTTCCATTACGTGATCATAACCCGGGAATTGGGAGAGGAATGACACGGCGCTTAGGATAATAGATTTGCATAGAATTTCCCGTCAAATAGAACACGGTAGAATACAGATCGGTGACAACTTGTAAAATCGGATGTGAAGCATTATATAAAAAAAAATATTTTCTGTTTCTCAATGTCTTTTCAGACTGGAGAAAATCATGGAGGGGCATTGTCCACAGAAACACATGGTCAGGAAATTGAAAACATCCTCAGAAACCAACATGTTTCGATTATTCCACTTTGGTATAGGGTCGACAAGTATGTACTCATCTCGCATTTATTCTTTCGACTAGCACACCACAGAAAGCTAAGGAATATTGGGGGAAAATGCAATTTAAACTGAACTGATTACCGTAGCTGTTCGTATTTTGACGACTTTTTTTAAGCTGGCAAGGTGGGCTGGTCATTTTCTGAGGTATAATTTGAAATATTCATGGCTCCAGTAATTTGCTTGCAAAATTGTTGCGAATGGATCAAGGACGGAATGAAGGAACATAGGGGGTGTCAGAGCGATTGTCAAGACAGTACAGAAAAATTTATAATCAAACTACATTAACCAGCATTTCGCTGAATATTTTCGATAAATTTCTTGATCACCAAGTGATAACTGTAACAAAAATCAAAATGTGTCTGTTTCTGGAAACAGGCTTGGAAATTTGAGTAGGTAGGGCCAAAAATTTGTTTTGTTTGGGAAATAAATGTTATTGTGATGTCCAGTGCCCCTGTTGCTCAAGTTTAGTCATGATTATCCCTCTATTCGGCACAGTAAAATTTCTTTAGGCAGGGAAACGTGCCCAAATTAGCGAAAATATTCAAATTCCACGAATTCTGGCAAAATAGGTAGGCTTTTGAATCAAATATCAGACTTACTGATTGAGGAATCAATTTAACTGAACATTGATTATCAATGGAAAAAAATGTTTAAAAAAAACATTTAAACAAAAAATTTTTTTTAGCACAACGTTTGATCCCTCTGATTTGAGCAGTTTGTGACAAGAAACGAGAAGAGAGGCTTTGCACGCGATTTGTCAAAGAACGAAAAATTTGACTTCACAATTTGATAAATAAGTTTGCTTGAATCTTCGGGGTTTATTTCAACGCATTATTTCAATGTATTCATAATAAAACAAAATCGGCAAACTGAAATTTTCTAGCAGAGAAATGATATAGATTTTGACTGTCAGTTGCCGACTTGGTTCAAGGAAAAATATCAGTTCATTTGCCCGTGTCCGCCGACGCACTTCGGCTTGTGCCATTTCAAGCCAACAACTCCGTATCTTTCTTCCGAAGTTGACGAAGAATATGTTTAAAATTTTCTTGAAGTGTGCTTTATTCGCCTGTTTATTCGAGCCCGTTTATTCCTCATCTCCATGCGGGAACAACATCACACTTTACGGTTGTCGCAAAACCAGGCACTCTCCTGCTCAAGAGATCCGAGATACAACAGGAATATCCGGGTGAGTTCGTCAATCTCTTAGCATACAAGAACTTCCAATTTCGAGCATTTCTTCGCAAAAAACGTATTAATTCTCATCTGCCGTCGCCCTAAAACTATATAGACTCACAACATTACAATTGTGACCAACTAGGCAAGTTTCGGTGCCTAAGTCTTCCTAGTTTTTCAGCTCTTGATGTACAGTTCAGACCAGCTTAATCTTCCAATTAGTGAACAGCGTTTACGCACCGATAGCGCGCCAACGTGCTGGCCTAATCACCAAGACTTATCACACCCCCCATGATGTGACCCTTGCCGCCACGCGCCGGTAGAATATAGTCCGGTCAAACCACTGAACCATTGTGAGCATGTCGGCGGTAAACAAAGGCTCCACGTTGGCGCACTTGCCGGATAGCGCGCTAACAGCCGTCACGGCTTAAAACTGAATTGTGTTCAAAGAGTTCCCCTCTGGCGGTGTACGGCAAGAACACAATCTATTCTACAGTTTAAATTACTGGCTAAGTAATTAAAAAATATATAGAAGATTTGACTTCTTCAATAAGAATGCTGTAAATGTTTATCTATCATTTTTTGTTTGCGCTCCAAGGAAACTCGGCCGTCTTGTGAACATTCGGTTGAGACTACGAATAATCTTCATTAACAAAAAGTTTCGCCAAAGATAGCTTAAAGTATGCCTAAATATATTATCAGAATTCATAAAACGTTAGTGTGTGCAAATTGCGAAGACCGCCTCCTCTTTCAGAACGGCCAGTAAAACGGTTGAACGTAACATTTCAAATGAATACAGCTTCGTATAAATTCAGACACACGGCGAGTCGAGATCATAATCGGGGCAACATGCAGTGCTCGGTCAGACTAGTTGTCTCTTTGGCTTGTCTTGTTACAACCGCCTAACCAAAATATACACAGAAACTCAAAAGATCAATTAGCCCCTTACAGAGAATGACAAATACTCCAATTGTATATGCTCTTTATTCGTTACCGCCCGACTGTTAAA
Organism: Hanleya hanleyi; assembly: GCA_036873755.1. Classification (NCBI taxonomy): domain Eukaryota; kingdom Metazoa; phylum Mollusca; class Polyplacophora; order Lepidopleurida; family Hanleyidae; genus Hanleya; species Hanleya hanleyi. The sequence continues at coordinate 69,744 of JAVTVY010021551.1, read as the reverse complement.
GGTTGCACACGAAATAATATATTACTTCCGATGAGGAAATAAGAATTAACAAGTATTTATGGCCCACACATCCATCGTTCCAGCTAAATAACAAAAACGAAACAATAACAGAGATTTCTACCTAAACAATAAGTTAATGCCATTTCATTTCTTTTCAAACCAGACGTAGACGCGCATTTTGTTGGACGAAAGCGGGATATCGCTTTACCCCGTCAGAGAGAGAATGCACTGTTATGTTTATATTCTCCACTTGTTTACGCCAAACTTAACGAAATGATTAATCTTTACAGTGTTGTTTTCTTGCTGACAATATAACATCCGTTATACTGTTCGACAGGAAGTATACATTAACACATATGAAATGTAGGTCTTGATGTTGGGGACGGAGGGAGGGACTTCAGACTTTAAACGTGTACATTCATGTATTTGTGCATGAATAACCTGCGATGATATACGTACATGTACTCAAGTGAAATCGTATTGAACTGCCGTCGACTGTACTGTTTTCATAGTAATATGGATTATAACTTAAAGTGAAAGATTTTCCCATCAGTCGGTCTTCTTCCTGCCAAATCATACTGTCGGTTCAGTAAAATATAACTTCTGCACAGTAATATGTTGCAAGATTTCAAACACGTGTTCTCATTTTCCCGCGAAAAGCCACGTGGGGTCAAACTGGTCGCGCGGGCTATATTAAGCATGTTCAGACAGCATCCAACACTTGTACCAAAGTTCGTCTGGATAGCTGGGTTGTGTGTAGACGCCAGATTTCATGAGGGTTGATCTATTTCACAGAGGAGTGAGTTCTGTTTTATTGGTGACAAATCCTCAGAAAGGGATTACCAGACTTCAATCAAATCAATCAACCGATTTCTAGTAAAAAGGTACGGGTATTACATAATTCGTTTCATCGGTTCTTGTCCCACTGATTAAATATTTATACACTGCATAATCCGGTAGTAAAATCCCGGGCATTTACTCTTGAATGATCAAAATTAACACAATTTGCAAGAATTTTTGAATATATAAAAACGAATGACTTGAACTTGCGCATCTGTATGAGAAGCGGCCGTAAGATGAAACTTCCAATAAACAAATACCCATTCTTTAATACCAGAAACGCTATTCCGTGAGACGCGCAAGTCTGGGTCAACTTTGAAAGCAGGTGTCCGACGAAGCACAAATTACAATCCATTTTGCAAGCAGTGTTTATGATTAAAATAAATCTTAAATCTATTTCCTTTCACAAATTTTTAGATGGAATGTAAATACGCTTGATCGAGGTCCACGTGTTCGCCGGTAACACAAATTCATATACCTGATGTTATTTAATAGGTATGAATTACAGTCAGACATTCTGTGCAAACAGTTAGCTTCGTGCCGATTAACGCCACGTGGACTCCCAACTGATTTTCTTGAGCTCTCTCGCGTGAACGATCGCTCGCTAACAAAGATCTCACTAGCGGGCTCTCCTGCGGCTCGCTTCCAGCCATTGTCTGACCGTGTTGATAGCGCGCGGCCTGTATTCAATCATGTCGACGGACTACATTCAACAGAGTTAGAACAATGGCCAGCCGATAATCATGGGCATTGGCGCGCTATACCTTTGTGTTGGCGCGCTTCCTTTGCGGGCCGTTGGTGCGCCAACACTAACCTTTCAGCTGGTCTGAACTGTACTGCTGGATGGTGCGATAAATAATAAATTTATATCTATCTATATCTGTAAATAAAGGCAATTAATTCTCAAACATCGTTTTGTTATAGTCTCATTGTTCTTACTCGCGGAGCACATGCATACTGGCAAATAAGTTGATAGGAAATACCGCAAATTCTATACTGATATAAATTGGAGGTCCATTCGAGGTTCATGGTAATCCTGGCGACGGACTTGCAATTATTATCGTTGCAGGCTATCCAAGAGCATGATCGCATGCAAATACAACAAACCAATTTCTACGTTCCAACTGGAAATTGTTTTGGTGTAATGAAGATGGGTCGAATGGCGAAACAACCACTAGGGTGCGCTAGCAGTCAGTACCGGCAGCTGAAAGGTACAGTTCACGTGTCGCAACAAACATTCCTTAAATAATGATCCATTTCATTTGGAATCGCTGAAACGAGTGATTTTGGAATCGAGCACCAAGGACTGCGATGCCTTGATTCTACAATCGAGAATCGGACACCTGTGGCTTCAACGGTTGATTCTGGAATCGAGCGTCGTGCAGTCTCGCCACTGAATCTGGAATTGAGCATCGAGGGGGCCGCCGGTTGATTCTGGAATCAAGCGTCGTGGAATATCGTGATAAAATCGACATTCACAACTAAACCAAAGGGGAGGTGACTATTTATTCATAAATGTACATATCAGAATTGAAACGCAGTTGGTATGTTCATATTACTATATATAGATTCATAGCAGTAATTTTGGGGGATAAACACATGCACAGAACCACCGATTTTATATGTCTGAATAACCAATAAATGAGCATCATCAGCCGTTAAAAAATAGTTTGGACCGTGTTAACAGTAATCCCACGTGGGAGGGACCTATCCAGCAGTCCTCCCACACGGGTCTGACCTGTCCAGCAGTAATCCTGCACGTGACTGACATAGCCAGCAGTAATTTTGCATGGGACTGATGTATCCGGCATAAATTCTGCACGGGACTGACATATACAGCAGTAATCCCACACTGGTCTGACCTATCCAGCAGTAATCCCGCATAGGTCTGCCCTATCCAGCGGTACATCACGGGACAGACCCATCCAGCAGTAATCCCGCTCGGGGCTGCCCTATCCCGCAGTAATCCCACACGGCACTGATGTATCCAGCAGTAAACCCGAAAGGGACAGACATTGATCAGTAGTTAAACCACACGGACTGATGTATCTAGCAGTAAGATCACACACGACTGACCTATCCAGCAGTAATCCCACAAGGGACTGACCTATCCAGCAGTAATCCCACATGGGAATGACCTATCCAGAAATAATTCCACATGGAGTGACCTATCCAGTAGTAATCCCACAAGGGACTGACCTATCCAGCAGTAATCCCACATGGGAATGACCTATCCAGCAATAATCCCACATGGAGTGACCTATCCAGCAATAATCCCACACAGGTCTGAGCTATCCAGCATTAATCCTGCAGTGCGATATCATATTGCATTATGTACACTTCATATTGAGGTGTGGAATTTTGGTTATGTGGACTATATTATATACAAAAAGGAAGGATATTGTGGACGTGAAGTTATGTGGACTTATACACCTTGTTTTGTGTAGTGTGGAATTTTGGTTATGTGGACTATATTATGCCTTTTGTTTTTTATTTGTTGGTTCACGGATCCGCCGACTCACTTTTTCCGAAAATTGAAAAAAAAAATCATGATTTTGTCCATTTGTATTCCCGCCGACATACAAATTTGCTATTAACCTTTTTTTATATCCTCTGATAAAAAAAATCACAATTCTCGACAGGATGACTCGGACTGCAAGTGGCCGGTGATGTCTTGAGTGGTACGGCACCCCGACCAGCCTTGAAACGAAGGGCCAAAGAAGCAGGCAGCATCTTGGTCGCCAAAGCCCTTAAAAGACAATCCCCGGCACACGGGAGAGTCATTCGACGGCCAACACACCGACGACGCACACCCCAGAAGAAGAAGAAAGAGAGAGACATCTTCGCATAATGGCATTCATTCACTCCGGGTCGTGTCCGTCCACCAACAGTGGATTGGATTTGTGGACTATTCCACCCACACAGACCAGTGTCGCCGAGGGTCGTTGGGGAAAACATCGCCCCCTGGCTAGCCTGACGGGAACGGGACAGCTGGAATTTACCATTGAAAACAAAGATAAGGCCTACATGGATTTAGCTCACACGTACTTTTACGTGAAAGCCAAAGTGGTGGACGACGGACGACGCGGTGGTAGCCCCGGGGCACTCGATGTTCCAACAGGTGGATATTAGTCTGAACGATAAACTCATCAGTACGTCAACCAATACGTACCCGTACCGAGCCTAAATCGAGACGCTGTTGTCGTACGGAGAAGATGCGAAAAAAACCCACTCTTGTCAGCCCCACTGTACTACAGAGATACGCGTGGTGAAATAAATACCATTACCATTGCAAATAATGGGTTCATCCAACGCAGGAGGTTCACAACCGGTAGCAGGTCCGTCGATATGTTGGTTCGACTGCACGCCGACCTGTTCCTGCAAGACCGCTACATGATCAACGGCGTATCCATCAAGATCAAGTTGATCCGTTCCCCACCCACTTTCGCCTTGATGGCCGGCGGAGATCCCGACAATTACAAGATGGTCATAGAAGATGCAGCCCTGTTTGTCCGTGCGGTAGATTTGCAACCGGGGGTGCTGGTGAGTCACATGGAAGCCTTATCGAAAAAACCAGCCCTGTAGGGTGTTCTCTGTGGCAGCGGGTACGATGATGGCCAATCGTGAAAATTTATTTCTAGGAGATCTGTCTAAACGTCTTACCCTGGCGTGTGTCACCAACACCAGCTTCAATGGGACCTTGGGTGAGAATCCGCTCCACTTTCAACATTTCAACATCAACTTTGTGGCACTGCACGTGGCTGGCCATCAAATCCCAGCCCGTCCGTTACAACCAGATCTTGGTAACCATCACTATAGGAGCTACATGAACCTGTTTACAGCCACAGGACAAAACAATCAGGACGAAGGAAATACTATCAGTCGAAGAAACTTTGCCCGAGGGTACACTTTGTTCGCCTTCGACCTCACCCATACCTTGGAACACGATCATCAGCTGGTCTTGCTCAAGAAAGGAAACTTACGGTTGGAACTACGTTTCTCGGTAGCTCTACCCCATACCATTAACGTGATTTGCTACGCCGAGTTTGATAACGTCATCACAGTAGATCAGCAAAGAAACGTCCTGTGTGACTACGCCAGCTAGAGTCATGGATACAGAGCAGCTCATCGCCATACTCCAGCGGGATCCCCGGGTACCCTTTCGAGGTGTGTTTCCACGCAATGTCTTTCCCACCCCATCCACCCCTGCGGCCTACATCCTGAATACAGACCCCCGTACTCAACCGGGTGAACATTGGGTGGCTGTATACGTGGACGCCCTGGGCCAAGGAGAATACTTTGATTCCTACGGACTTGCACCCCTGCATCCCGATTTGACCCAGTTCATGGACGAATCTACTACAGTCTGGCGTTGGAAGGACCCTTGATTAGTGTATGCGGACAGTACTGTGTGTTTTATCTCACTCACCGGAGTAGAGGACATTCTATGCAAACGATTGTACAGATGTTTGATGATTATTCTCAAGCCGAAGACCGTGATGTCTTAGTGTACGACTGGGCTGCCTCTCGTTTTAATGTTCATGCCCCATTTCTCTGGTTGTCTTATTTTCCACTGCGCGGTGTTCTTCTTGTTTGTTCTGACGTTCATTGATGTTCAATAAAAAAATCATGAAAACACAAGTGACGTTTTGAATTTTTTTATATTCAGGTGAACAAGAATGTATAGAATATGTACAAAGAATGTGAACAATACAGTAGAGTTACAGAGAATACAGTAGGGTTGTAAAAACTGTCAAGAGTAGGATTCGAACCCACGACCTGCATTGCGCAGACCAGCACTTTGAACTGGCGCCTTAGACCACTCGGCCATCCCGACTTTTACAGTTATCGTGTACGTTATTTTTACAGTTATAGTTTAACTCGTTATATCAAAAGTCATAGTTTCACAAGTCCAGGTAGGTGGTACTGACTCCATCGGGAAGGACTTTCCGTTTCGGGTAGAAAAATGTGAAGGCATCTCGTTTCTGGATGTACGTCCGCATCTGGTGGTCGACGACCTGGGATCCTCTGTTAGTGCCACTCGCACTGGCCTGGCTTTGCAGCACGCCCAGGTAGAGGGCTTTGTCGATGGCAGGGTCACGTCGGTTGACGCCTTTGCAACTAAACTTGTTGTTTCCATCGCCACCGTAACAATAGTACGTCTTGGACGACAGGGCGATCATGGCATCTCCACTCCACTCTAACTTGAAGAGACCCGACTTCCGCTTGTCGTGCTGGTAATGGTCGCGTCGAGGTAGCCACTGGTTCCATTCCGCCTCATATTGCGCACGTAATTCGGGTTTGACGAGTGACTCCCAATCCTCATTTGAGACGGTCACATAGGCAGAGTCCGTGTCCATCTCCACGAGTTACCAGTCTGATGGATTGAAAGACACCGCCATGAAATCATATAAAAATTGCAGCATCCTCAGCTTGGCCACCTGGTATACCATACATCCAATCTGGAGGGGTAAGTTGTAACGAATGGTCTTCTTGGCTGAACTGACTTCATACTTATCATCATCGATGACGTCCACTGACCGAAACAGAGGCGAGTTGATCTTTTTGTGCGCTTGTTTGATAGTGCAGATATTCACGTTGACGTGCTTGTCTTGGTTTGTCACCGTTTTCCCATAGTAGCCATTGCCCGTCATTTTCCAGGATTCCCCGATAATGGGCTGACTGGGATCTTTATCGCCTTGACGACGAGCAGACGTCACGATGTCGGCATGCCCGCAAAACAGTCGGTCGGTACGTACCGAAGGACTTGGTACACTCGCGTCACTTCGAGCCCGTGGCTCATGTACCACTGTATTAGCGGGGTAGCCAGCAAGATTTTTTTCTCCCACATCCTCTCGTTCAGCCTCCGACGAGGACTAGGCAGGCACTCGTGTTGCTCAGCGTAGGCGCCCATGGTGTCTCCAATGTCATCCCGATTCACCAGCGTGTTTTTAAAGATGGTTGGGCACTGGGCGAATAGTGGCTTGAGGTTGTCGGGAACATGCAGATCGCATTCCATAAACCCGTAGAGGTCCCCGGAACGAACGGCGTCGAAAATCTGTGGCAGGGTCAGGAGTCGCCGGCGACTGAGGGGGTGCTCTTGCGCTTTAAGGAAGCGACGTAAGTATGGGAGGGCCTGGAACATGGTGTGAAATTCACACTCCCACATTTCGATGAGCTGGTACCCCATCTATTTCACATAATCCCCGTTCTCCACCACTTCTGCCCGTAGTCCTTCTGCCGATTTTCCAAGTCGTTCGTTGGTGCGTCCAGAGCTGAAATGGCATTGGTGGCCGTGCCAGTAACACCCGTAAAATTGGAAAACGGTGGGTTTATTGTGGATAATAGCAACCCATCGACGGAGAGTCGACGATCTCCTATCCGCTTCTCTGTGGCTTTGGTTTGGTGTCGTATAGAAATTCCCGGTCGATCGGCTTCCTAGTCCAACCACTGGTCAGCCAGATGCTTGTACGGCGTACGTTGAGGTCGGAGATTCTGACCGTCCGCCAACCAGCGGGTATAATGACCACTGGACATGGGTTGGGCAAGAGACCACAGATACAGGTCATTGGTGTCGAATCCAATGATTTTGGCACAGGGTTTCAAACCTGAAAGGGTGGTGACGTCCTTCTCGTGGTAGCGATGAAAAATAAGGTTGGGTCCGCCTACGATGTTTTGTTTTAAACAACCATACATGTTCTCGTCTTTTTGTTGAATGAGTGAAAAGTACGTGGAACAATCTTGAAAAAGATGGCGAAGCGCAAGACCCGGTGTGACGAAAACGGTGGCTCGAAGCATCCAGTGTCCGGGTGACACTCGCGTCTAGACGTATGTGTCCCAAGACATTAAGATCTGGATTTAATTGTCCGTCGGGCATTCAGGTCTGGATTTGGCTGTCCTGGGACACTGGCTTCCAGGAGACGAAAGTCCTAACCTGGATCCCAGTGTCCGCCTCGATTACTGCTTCCGATTTTCCATCCAGTTTACACGTGAACATGTGTACCAGAGAGTAGTATAGAAAGAGGAGTTACGGCGTTATTGACCTACATCCGACAGGTGACGCCAACAGATCATTTTCGTCTGACCTTTGTGAAGTCATCTCCGGTTTCGGTCATGTGACATAAAGTGACATTTAATCCTGCGCATTATGTCCGCTATTGTGCGCATGATCGCTTCCGATCACGTGACCGGAACCGAAAGCTGCCAGTCAGTGGGGGCAACTAGGCCACTACTTCACGGATAATCAGAGGTCAGCTTCACGGATAATTTATCATGCATTATTTTGGAAAAATTACATGAATAAAATTTTTACAAAATTTGATAAAAAAATCGACCAAGAAAGATATCTTTTGAAAATGACGTCACTGGGACGTCATCGAAGCGACCAGCTTGGATTTTTTTTTACATTTTCTTTTCGTACAGGATGGCGGGAAGGTATAGTGTGGTAAGTTTCAGTCCCCTCGCCTCAACGGATAAGGAAAATAGTTAGGAGAAGGGGAGGGGGGGGGCGAAATTCGCCCCCCCCCCACCTCAGCCCCCACCTCCATGCCTGTACAGGTCCTAAACATCCCAGGCCAAATAAGGGTAACACAAAATTTCTTCAGATTTCTGGCATTCTTAATAACGGCGGAAACCTTTAAACCGCGAAGTAAAGCTATCAGCCGCAGTGTAAAGGTTACTCCGCCGTTTGAAGGTTTACTCGGCGGTTTGAAGGTTTACTCTGTGGTTTAAACGGTGTAAACGTTTCCAAGAGTTATGTTTGGTTTTCGGTGAAAAAAAACGATAAAGTCATTTATGACGACGTTACTAGAAATGACAAAATTGTAAAGAAGACATGTGATAAACTAAAATCTGTTTGTAGAAAATAGGCGAAAATCAAGAACATTCCCAAGAAAGGCAGAAAATGTAATAAAAAAATGTTAAAAAAAATAATAAAAAAATGTCGATGTCCCCTATGTGTCCCCCTAATTCTTGAATGTCCCCTATGGACCACCCTTATTTGATCTTGGATTGAATACGCAAATATACCCGGTGTTTGTCATGAATACACCATCAGTTTGCGAGCGCCTTGGGTTGAACTACCGGTAATGTATACGTATTAGCCATATATGAAGTCTACAAAATATATTAATTGCGGGTCACAAAGACTCACTTTTCGCATTTCTATGTAAATGGTTTTTACCAAAAAAGAATATTATCTCGCCCATACAATCAAAGCTAAATCTCTAATAAATATATTCACTTTCAATAATCAAAACAAAGGAATTTTGTTGGCATACTGCTACCTGATAATTCCTTTGAGCAGCTCGACGTATGGAACGTTTCTCTTGCTGACTATCCCGGCTTCGTACTTGTCGATATTGTTGGCCAAATATCGCAGAATATCGGCAGGATCTACGGATGCCATGGGTCTGGTCTGACTATGGACAGGTATATGTGTAGGTCAGCTTTTATGCACATTTGGTCAGGTACTCAGTATAATCTGTATGGAGTAAAATTACCGACGCTAAGACCGACATCAGTGTCTTATGGTGGCTCTATTTTTACTGGCGCGATGGTACGATGGTACGATGGTACGATGCGATGGCACGATGCGATAGTACGATGGCACGATGCGATGGTACGATGGCACGATGCGATAGTACGATGGTACGATGCGATGGTACGATGGCACGATGCGATGATACGATGGTACGATGCCATGGTACGATGGTACGATGGAAATTCCTCCATCGTACCATCGTACCATCGTGTCATCGTGCCATCGTGTCATCGTGCCATCATACCATCACCATCTTCACCATCGTACCATCGCGCTTCGGAAGAGTTGCTCAAGTCGCTTGATCAAGCGAAAGTCATGCACAAATAAATTATATTGATTGATTTTTAATTGTTTTCATCGTACCCCATCGTATCATCGTACCATCGTGTCATCGTACCATCGTTCATCGTATCATCGTATCATCGTACCATCGTATCATCGTAACATCGTATCATCGTACCATCGTACCATCGTGCCATCGTACCATCGTATCGTCGTGCTGCCAATTGGTCGCAATGAAGACAACTCTGTCAGCTATGTTGGCCCAATTCTTGGTTATCTCCCCTGATTCGAACATTTCGAAATAGGGACGAATTTCCCTCCAGTTACTTGATCAAACGAAAGTCATGCGCAAATAAATTATATTGATTGATTTTAATTGTTGTCATCGTACCATCGTATCATCGTGCCATCGTATCATCGTACGATCGTGCCATCGTACCATCGTATCATCGAACCATCGTATCATCGTGCATTCAATTGGACGCAATGAAGACAACTCTGACAGATCTGCTAGCCCAATTTCTAGTTATCTCCCCTGATTCGAACATTTCGAAATAGGGACGAATTTCCCTCCAGTTACTTGATCAAACGAAAGTCATGCGCAAATAAATTATATTGATTGATTTTCAATTGTTTTCATCGTATCATCGTACCATCGTGCCATCGTATCATCGTACCATCGTACCATCGTGCCATCGTATCATCGTACCATCGAGCCATCGTACCATCGTATCATCATACCATCGTACCATCGTGCCATCGTACCATCGTATCATCGTACCATCGTGCCATCGTACCACCGTACCATCGTGCCATCGTACCATCGTATCATCGTACCATCGTGCTGCCCTCTGGATGCAAGGAAGACAACTCTGATTGGGCGAAAACTCTGTTGGCCCAATTCCTGGTTATCTCCACTGATTCGACGTTCGTCAACGCCCGTCGTTACGCCTTAACCCTCGTCTCAACGCTCTATCTTAACGTGTTAACGCCTTTCAATGACGCGTTCAAACAATGTTTCTTTTCTGCTATTGCTATGACATAAGCCGCTTTCCAGTTCATGCCCGAGGGTTTCAACATCGACGCTGTTCTTTCGATTTCCATATGGATCGGGTCCTTGTCCTGTAATTTTATATGGGTCACTAGGTCGGCATACTGCTGACGTAAAGCCCGTCGTAGTCTTGAGTGTCAATGTGTCATGGGCTAAAAATGCGGCTTCCTCTTTCGAATACCCTTTGTGGTGAAACTTGTTTTCTGTGACCCCAACGTCTCGCTCATCTCGGCATCCATACTTTCTTTGAACGAATGCTTCCATAGCCTTGAGTTCACATTGTGTTCATTCCGTTGTACGGGTTTGGGATGGTCCTTCACGGTTGGGTGATATTCCGGGACTGATGGCATGAAGGGGACCCACTGTATGGGGGTGGGTTGCTGCTGCTGGACGGGTGCTGTCAGGTGTGGACTCGGTGGATTGTGTAGGGATATATGACGTTGTGGTGACCCTTCCCCGGGTGACAGGTGGGTCGTCAACCGACAATCTTGTGCTCTATCGATGGGATTGGAGAACAACACAACGTATTGGCAGTTCAAGGCAATATCTCTAGACGCATTTCCTTGAGGAAAGAGATTCTGGGTCAAATAGATGACGGACAGATTGCGATAATAGGATCCTTTGGTAAACGAATCGACAACGTGAGAATTGTCCTTGGCCGCACTCATCAGATCATCTAACACTACCACGTTGGTCTGCTCGGGGTCGAAAAGATACGCTTGATCGATATCGTGAGAAATCCCTGGGACGAAGCTCACATTCTGTAATTTTGTAGTTTCGTAGGCAGACTGCTACTGGCTATAATACCAAACTATACGGGCATAGCTGAGGGGCCCTTCTTCTAAGAATTTCATCACCCAGAATTTCATCACGTAGGTGTTAATCTTTCTTCGCGAGTATTTTGACTTTGCTCGTTGTCGAGACTTCGTTCCGTAAGTTGGATTTGCTCTATACGATTATTATGTATGGAAAGCAAATGTCTACGTAGATTAAATGGCGTGGAAAATGACTTCGAACGCAAGTGACATGCGTAAACCATGGCTGTCATTTCCACGGACAACCGGCGTATAATGAAGCTTTCACAGATGTGTGTCGTTTTTATATGCAAGAGCTCGGAGCTCGGTGATGGGACAGTAGGGTGCTTGGAGCTCGGGGATGGGGCAGTCGGGAGATCAGAGATCGCGGATGGGGCAGTTGGGTGTTTGGAGCTCGGAGTGTCTGCGCATGGACGTCATATCCCTTACTTCCCATACGGACTTTCGCTACCACTCGTACTGATGACGTCACCAATGACGTCACAGATAGTGTGGATATTCCTCAATTCGTGGTCTACACCACGTGAGCTTCAATTTGACACCCTACACGGCCTATTACGACCCCAAAAAAGTCCATTCCAATGTCTCTTTTTACTGCGCATGCTCAGAATAACGTCAGTTTCATCCCATACCCATCCTTCAGTTTTTGTAATTTCAATTTTTTGTTTTTATATGTTTGTTCTTCTGCTCTAATATGATCAGAAATTAATATGAATCAGAATATGCATAAGCGTCACAGATGGCTGTATGTCAGAAAATCGTGTTTTGGGCGGCCATCTTTGATACGCCATTTTGGGTCATTAATTGCAAAAGATATTTTGGTAACAGCGATTTTCGAATTCAGCATACTCGAATTGTGTCAGATAGATTATTAGTTTACTTGTACTAAAAAATGCCTCAGGGTGTTAGAATTCCTGAAATTTCCACCTGTCTATGGCCGAAGATTGCACTTTCTGAAATGCCGGCTACTGATTGGACAAGAGCAGCCGAGAATACATCTAATAGTGCAGCCGATAGGTGAATGATACAAAAGTACTGTGCATTTCATGATAAAAGCATGAAACTTGGCATGTTGCTAGACTAAGACTATACGAACAAAATTTGATATAGGGCTATCACAGATTTGTCATATATAGGTCATGGCGTCCATTTTTCAAAATGGCGGCCATGATGTGCAGCTTTGACGTATTTCATGGACTAAAACTCATGAATAGAAACGTTTTTGAATGAACTGTTCCGTTTAATCACAAACCATACCTTTAATAGTTCATTGAAACATTCTATCGGCAAAGAATGGTGGGTAAATCCAAAATGGCGGATCTTATAATGTAACGTTGGATATGAAGACTTTCCATAAACACAACTCTTTGTTCCTTTTCCGATCTGACCCGCCATGGTGAATTTTGATCATGTATGACTATAAAGCCCAGTCACACAGTGCACATTCTCTCTGAGAATATAATATCAAGCAGATATGCTATGTCTAATAGCTAGTAATTGTACTGCAATATTATCGTGCATACCAACCTAATGGCCATAAGATGTCAATTCTCCTAGCCCCCGGAAATTATACCTAAATCTATGACTTACCAACGTGCCCAACGGCCCATATAAATCACATATACCTAATCTAACTACCTGTAAGGGTCCCCCCTCTGTGCAGGATATTAACTGCTTTAATATACGAATTTCTATCTTATCTATATACATTTATGTTCATAATGTACAAAACTATCATATCCGTGTGTCACATTTGGTTGACAAAACTAAATGGCAAACTGTATGTCACTGAATACTGACTAAATCTATGGGTACTATCATAGTATCATATATCTAATCTATGACCATCGGTGGGATCTAATTACCTACATGTAGTAGGAGATATGAAATCGTAATATTATCTGATTGCGACTGATTGCAAACGGCGACTACTGCCGCTATCTTTTTTGCCCGACCTTGGTGGATTCTTATTAACCTGGACTTGATTATAGCTGAACTAACAGCCAATCGCTGAAGACCTATTGGACCAATCACGTCCCAGAAAAGGAAATCTATTACTGAAAACTGGTCCTGAATTTCTATCAAACTCGACTTCCAACCTACGTCATCCTATTGATAAGAGAATCATAGGGGAATGACAACACTTGCAGTTCTAATTGATCTCTATCAGTTTGGCAAATCTACTACGCCTTAAAAATACGCAGGTGTTTTGGAGAACTTCAACAAAGCCGCGAATAATAACCTAACAATACGCTTGCACGCCTTCTACGCCGAGAAAATCTGAAGATGCTACAATCATTTCCAGCTACCTACAGTACAGATTTACACAGGAGAAGGAGTCAATCGGTCACTAAAAAAATATAGACATATACATGTACACTATGACTGCAAACACAGTCCAACGAGAAAAATATTAAGTATATACTCGAGTCCTACCTACAGTATACTAAATCAATGAGCTCTACTCTATGAATGACTTCCCTTACCGAAATAATATTCCTCTGGCACACTGGCTGCGGTGAGCTTGCCGCAAACTTCCTGGCAACCTCACCGCGCATAGTGTGTCGGAGAGTTTGCCGCAACAGAGTTTTTCACATGCAAATGAGCTTTCCGCACACTATACAGATTGCCGCAAACTAATTATATATTCTAACAGCCTTCCGGCGCACTCTTCTGGCAGCTTTCCGGCGCACTCCTTCGGTAACCTTCTGGCACACTGTTCCGGCAAGCCTTCGGCGCACTCTTCCGGCAGCCTACCGGTGCACTATTTCAATAACTTCTGATCTAGATAAATAAACAAATTGCTTATGGATAACAACTTCTAGTTTATTCAGGACGACGTTTCGATACAGGTACTAGTATCGTTCTCAAGTCAATGACATCAATAAGTAAATAATCAGTATATATACAGTTCCTTGAGTAAATGTCAATAGGATGATAACAATAGTATTATACTAGGTGAGAAATTTATAATAGGACAGGATTAGACTGTAGATATGGCTAGATTAATTAACAAGGTAGATTAATTAACAAGGTGGGCTTCTAGGCACGGTGGGGTTCCTGGATTAGTAGGTCATAGGCGCTGGGGATGAGTAGGCCCTGGTCTCGGTTGAGTTGTGGTTTTGTTCTTTTGATGTGGATGGCCTCCAGTAGTTTTCTGTTTTTCCAGTGCATGTGGTTTGTGGCAAGGGGTTTGGTGTTGTTCCAGTTGATTGAGTGGGTGGGGTTTTCTTTGATGTGGTCCGAAACTGCCGATTTCCCGTCTTGTTTGGTCACAGATGATTTGTGTTCTTTCATTCGTTTATTGAGGGGTCTTGATGTTTCGCCGATGTAATGTTTTTCGCAACTGCACTCCAACTTGTAGATTACACCTTTTGGCTGGGGTTGGGGGGTTGGGGCTTTTTTACCGGTCGCATTGATGTGATTCTTCAGTTTTCTGTTGGTTGCAAAGGCTGTCTGGATGCTGGCTCGTGTCTGGAGTAGTCTGGCGACCTGGTGACTTGTCTTGCCTATATAGGGTAGAGTTATTCGGATATTTGGGCCCTCTTCTCTGATAGTACGTTGTCTCTGGTTTGGTTGTAGTGCTTGTTTTACAGTTTTTTCCACTAGGTGTTTGGGATAATCGTTGTAATGGCTGAAAACGGTCTTGATGTGGGAGATTTCGTTGTCAAGGTCAGTTGAACAGATGGATTGTGCTCGTTTGGTTAGTGTTGAGATGATGGCTGTCTTTGTTTGGGCTGGATGGCTGGATCTGTAGTGGATATATTGGTCGGGATGGGTGGGCTTTTGTTACACACTAGTTTGTAGGCCGGTTGGTGATCTGCTGACAAGGACGTCCAGGAAAGGGAGAGCGTTGGTGGTTTCAGTTTCCATGAAAACTTCTGATCTTATAAATATTGTCATGGTGGTGGTCAGAATGACATCATCCTGACCTCCACATGAATGGTACAAATTACTCTGCTCAAACTGTTGTACATAAGATCTGTCATGCAATGGAATCTAAACAGACAATGAATGAATGAAAGAACACAATGATCAACCTGACAGAGAATGCAGCCCATTCCATACGGAGTGTGCCGGTAGCGGCATACTCTGATTCTAGCACACTCTCGGCGTACTGTGTGCGCTAGCGGCGTACTGTGTGCGCTAGCGGCGCACTGTTCTGACACTGTCTGTGCACTGCGCCACTAGCGGCACACTGTGGAATCACCAATTGGGACTACCACTAGCGGGGTACTCTCCCCAACAGTTCTGGCACATTGCCTAGGTAGCGGCAACCTTGCCGCTAATTCATAGAGATAATGCATTCGCTCAAATGGTTGCCAATGAGTAATGGAGGCGGTCATTTGACAAAATGGCCGCCATGACCTACATAGGCCAAATTTGAGACGGTCCTATACCCAGATTTAATTGTACACATATGGTCTACCTTTGTCCAAGTTTCATGCATTTATCATGAAGTGCACAATGCTTTCAACGTTGCCAATGAATAATGGAGGCGGCCAGTTTGCAAAATGGCCGTCATGACCTATATAGGCCAAATTTGAGATGGCCCTATATCCAGATTTAATTGTATAAATATGGCCTACCTTTGTGCCAAGTTGCACATTGCTTTCACTGTTGTCAATGAATAATGGAGGCGGCCATTTTGCAAAATGACCGCTATGACCTATACAGGTCAAATTTGAGATGGCCCCATATGCAGATTTAATTGTATAGATATGGTCTACATTTGTGCCAAGTTTCATGCTTTTATCATCAAGTGCACAATGCTTTCACCGTCGACAATGAATAATGGAGGCGGCCATTTTGCAAACTGGCCGCCATGACCTGTATAGGCCAAATTTGAGATGGCTCTATATCCAGATTTAATTGTATAGATATGGTCTACATTTGTGCCAAGTTTCATGCTTTTATCATCAAGCACACAATGCGTTCACCTATCGGCTGCACTATAACGGGCAAGAACGGATATGAGAGATGCAGCGACAAATGGCGGCTTCTGATTGGACAGCAGCATACTTGAATTGTAAACATATCCAACGCGGCTCTCCCAGCTTGGATATGGTGTAACATTGTGGAGAATAAACTGTATGAAAACTTGTGAACGAGTTGATATTTCTTTCTTTAATCTGTCTGCTAGGGCGTTAATGCGTTAAGATAACGCGCTAAGGCCTTGAGATAGGCGTTAAAGCGTTAGGGTGCACTCCAGGGATTCTTCAATCGAACTCCTGGTCTTCTTTCCACCTCACTCCGAAAATAACGCTTCAGATGCAACTAGGTAGTCAAAAGTAAGCAATCTGGCGTTATGACACAGCTCCGCTCCGTAATTGAGATAATGCATGGACTGCACTATTATGCCTTTAAGGGCGTACTCCAGAGATTTTTCCATTCGGCAAGGGATAGACCATGGGTTCGATTTTCGGCCGCCAATTGTCGTGAAATCTTCAACCTACATCATTCATATCTATATATTTTCTGAAAGAGCATGATTAAGCTATTATTTCCATATACAGTACTGATATGTTTTAGAAAAATGAATCTCGAACGTTTCCCTTAGTCGGCCGGCCAAAGACCTCAAAAACGCTTTTAAAAACTTTCGATGGCATTTTTTGTTACAAATGGGTATTCATGCTAAATTAGTTCTTTGAGTGGTAGGGATCAAGGTAGGAGGGGATACCACCCTGATTTTGACCAATTAAGGTCATTTTGGGGTCACTCTTTGGGTCAAATAAGGTCAAAAATGGGTAAAAAAAGGGTTATAAATTAACATCCACCGCATTGTTTGTTACCAATGAGTATCCAAGCTGAATTCGTTGTAAGTAGTGTAGAGTGTCAGGTAGTCATAGATAACACGTTTATTATAAGAATTAATGTCATTTTAGGGTCACTTTTGGGTCAAATAAGGTCAAAAATGGGTAAAAATCGGTTATAAATTACCATCCACCGCATTGTTTGTTACCAATGAGTATCCAAGCTGAATTAGTTTGTAAGTAGTGTAGAGTGTCAGGTAGTCATAGATAACACGTTTATTATAAGAATTGAGGTCATTTTAGGGTCACTTTTGGGTCAAATAAGGTCAAAAACTTGTAAAAATCGGTTATATGCACAGTACTAATTGTTACGTTTGGGTATTCCAGTTGAATCAGTTGAATGTAGTGTAGGGTTGGATGTAGTCATCGATAACACGTTAATTATTGGAATTGTCATATTTGGGTCAAATGAGGTCAAAAATTTATGAAAATCGGTTATAAATTAATATTCACAGTACTAATTGTTCCGAATGAGTATCCAAATTGAATCAGTAGTATGTAGTGTAAGTTTTAAATTAGTCATAGATAACACGTTAATTATTCAAATTAAGTTCATTTTAGAGTAACGTTTTGGTAAATTAGGTCAAAAATGGGTACAAATCGGTTATAAATTAATATATACAATACTAATTGTTACGAATGGGTCGACGAATTAGTTGTATGTAGTGTAGGGTTTAAGGTAGGCATAGTAACCATTATATAACCATTACATTGTCTGTCGATGATGTTTTATAGCTGATGATTGTACGAGTAGAGCCAAACTAGGGCCATAAATAGTCAGATCGATCTGTTTATGAAGGGGCTTGGCTTTGAGAAATCCTACTTTCAGCTCCATGTAATCAAAATACTTTGAATTATAAGAGCAAAATGAGAATTTGAGTCTCAGGTGAACCTACATGGTCACCATTTTGAATTTAATAATTGTACTCTCAACTGAAGATTATGCCAACAGAATAAAAATAGGCATAATGTAATAAGCTATGGCGTTATTCTGTTCAATTTAAACAAGTTTGTACCTAGAATAATAATATTCTAACAGTAACATGAACAAAAATAAGAATTTCCGGATAACTCCTTATGGTCGCCATTTTGAATTTAACTATCATTTTTAATCTGACGACTAAGCAAATAGATTCAAAATGGGCAAAAGGTGTGGGATCCTATGATGTGGGACCCTTCGGTTTTGATAAAATTGCACAATCAACTAAGAACAATGCCCTGATATACACGAGCAACATGGAAAAGCAGGAGATTGAGATAACATCACACAGCTGCCATATTGAATTTGAACATCGTATTTTGATCTTGAGGATACGCAAATAGATTCAAAATGGGAGTAAGTTGTTAGGCTGTGCTAAGAGATCCCTCTGTTTTGATAAATTTGCACAATTAGCGAAGAATAGTGCCTTGAAGTAAACGAGCAACATGAAAAAAATTTCAGATGACCCCATATGGTCACCATTTTGAATTTGATCATCAAATCTTGATCTTAGGGATACGTAAGTGGATTCAAAAAGAGCATAGGTTGTTGGGCTGTGCTTGGAGATCTCACAGGTTTGATAAATTTGCATAATGAGCTAAGAATAATGCCTTGAACTATACGAGGTACGGCCAAAAGTATTATTTTCAGATGGCCCCATATGGCCGCCATTTTGAATTTGACCAAGAAATCTTGATCTTAGACATATGTAAATAGATTCAAAATGGACATAGGATGTTAGGCTATGCATAGAGATCCTTCAGGTTTTATACATTTGCTCATTGGGGTAAGAATAATGCCTTGAACTACATGAGCAACAGGAAAAAGTGTAATTTTCAGATGACCCCATATGGACGCCATTTTGAATTTGACCCTCAAATCTTGATCTGTGGGATATGTATATAGATTCAAAATGGGCACAGGATGTTGGGCTATGCTTAGAGATCCCTCGGTTTTGCTACATTTGAATAATGAGCTAAAAATAATGCCTTGAACTACACGAGCAACAGGAAAAAGTATCATTTTCAGATGACCCCATATGGCCGCTACTTTGAATTTGACCATTAAATCTTGATTTTTGGCTTATGAAAATAGATTCCAAATGGGCATAAGATGTTAAGCCATGCATAGAAATCCTTCGGTTTTGATGGATTTGCTCAGTGAGGTAAGAATAATGCTTTGAATTACACGAGCAACAGGAAAAAGTGTGATTTTCAGATGACCCTATATGGTCGCCATTTTGAATTTGACCAAGAAATCTTGATCTTAGACATATGTAAATAGATTCAAAATGGACATAGGATGTTAGGCTATGCACAGAAATCCTTCAGTTTTGATACATTGCTCACTGAGGCAAGAATAATGCCTTGAACTACATGAGCAATAGGAAAACGTGTGATTTTCAGATGACCCCATATGGACGCCATTTTGAATTTGACCATCAAATCTTGATCTGTGGGATATGTATATAGATTCAAAATGAGCATAGGATGTTGGGCTCTGCTTAGAGATCCCTCGGTTTGCTAAATTTGAATAATGAGCTAAGAATAATGCCTTGAACTACACGAGCAACAGGAAAAAGTGTGATTTTCAGATGACCCCATATGGCCGCTATTTTGAATTTGACCATCAAAGCTGGATTTTCGGCATCTGAAAATAGATGCAAAATGGGAATAAAATGTTAGGCTATGCATAGAGATCCCTCGGTTTTGATAAATTTGCGCTGTGAGGTCAGAATAATGCCTTGAACTACACGAACAAATTGAAAAATGCGATTTTCAGATTACCCCAACTGTCTGTTGTTACTGTCTGTTTTGACTTAAAACATCATATTTTAAGCTGAGAATTAAGCAAACAGATTCAAAATAGGCGAAAGATACTAGGCTTGATGGGAGATTCATTTGTGTTAACTAATTTGCACAATGGGCTAAGGATAATGATTATTATATGAATAACCTGAAAAAGGGCGATTTATGGATGAACCCACATGAGCGCCATTTTGAATTAACGCATGATGGTTAATCACTAGAATTACAGAAATAAGCCAAATATAATATTCCAAAAGCACAGAAAGTCTTTGCTGTCGATTTTTAATCATTCTGGGATACCGTGAATGTTCAAAATCATTCTGGTGATACCGTGAATGTTCAAAACGGCACTAAATTTCCGAACCCTCATCCAGGCCAGAAAGTTTTAAGTCAAACTACTTCATACTGGAGAAAGAAACTTTCGGACCAACAGATATATTGATCGGGAAGGTCCAGTCTATAAGAAAATGGATGTTACCAAATTCACAAACAAAAAATACTGAATTACCCTACACTAATATATAAAAATTCACCCCACAGAACTACTTCAGATTTGATACCCATTTCTTTACAAAGAATTTCACACAAAATTGTTTTAAATTGTTTTAAGGCCCATCTTTTGGCCATCTTTGGATGTTATTTGACCTCGAAATGACCTGATAATGACCTCAACTCCATCCTACCTTGAAACAAACTGCATACAAAAGTAAATAACAATCAGCACAAACTATATAAAATGAAACAACATTTTGACCTCATGACCCCATAAAGTGACCGTAAAATGACCTCAATTCCAATAATTAACGAGCTAGCCATACCTGTTTTAAAACCATACAGTACATAAAATCAATTTAGCGTGGATAGTCATTGGTAACAAACATCACAATGGAAATTAAGTTAGGAACGACTGTTACCAATTTTGATCTTATTTAGCCCCAAAAGTGACCCCGAAATGACCTTTAACGTCCAAAATCCAGGTGGTATCGCCTGCCACCTCGAACCCTAGCACACAAAGAACTAATTTAGCATGGGTACCCATTTGTAACAAACAATGCCATCAAAAGTTACATTTCGTGTCCTTGGCCGGCCTACTACCTCCAAGCTTGCTTCATTTTTCCTAGAAAATCCCTTAAAATATCGAAAAATGGTCAAATTCGGCTCAATTTCCAGAAAAATCTGCAAGAGCGATTTCAATTGAAAAATTTTTATCATGTTTTCAGCTCCGATACCAACTTAAAAAGGCGAAAAAAGTGTAGGTCAACCTGCTCGTTTTTGTCCTATTTTCTCTCCGTAAATGAGTTCTGATTTTGAGGCACACCCAAGGGGCATAACTGAGGCAGGACAAAATTTACTCATCGTGTAGACGAAGCCAGCCATCGATCTGTATATCCTCGTTTGCAGCGTTGATAATGCTGAACAGGGTGGAATTATGGATATGAGCTATTAAGAAGGCAAGAAGAATTATGATGTATCAGAACACGGACAGTCTATCGTATTATGAAATTAGACCGGGACCATTGCTACTAAACTGTGGAGGGTCAACTTAAGATATGCGTTAAGGCGTTGCCTGGCATTCTCCTTCTCTCGCTGCAGGTATTGCTGTGCAAATAACTTTGACGTGTTTGGGGCATAATCAGCACCACTGAAACTCCCCCTTCTCTACTACTCCTCAGTTCCCATGCATATATCACTTCCAGTCTGTCTCTACCGGACACCACCCATGTTTAGATACAACTTGAGGCTAATAGTTTACAAACGACTTTATATGACCACTCACTCACTCACTCACATACTCACTCACTCATTCACTCACTCAACCCCTTTCCTTCTCCTCCTTCGCTTCTCCTCCTCACTCACACTGAATCACTCACTCACTCAACCCCATTCATTCTCTTCCTTCACTTCTCCCCCTCCTTCTCACTCACACTCACTCACTCACTCACTCACTCACTCACTCACTCAACCCCATTCCTCCCCCTCCTCACTCATACTCACTCATTCACTCACTCACTCAACCCCATTCCTCATCCTACTCGCTGAAACTCACTCACTCACCCACTCACTCACTCACTCACTCAACCCCATTCCTCCCCCTCCTCACTCATATTCACTCTCTCACTCACTCAACCCCATTCCTCATCCTACTCACTCAAACTCGCTCACTCACTTACTCACTCAACCCCATTCCTCCTCCTCCTCCTCCTTCTCCTCCTACACCACCACCACCACCACCACTACCACACACCACACACACCTGTACACATTCTCTGAGGTAACTCTACCAGGTAGCCAGAGCTAACATGGCCACCTCTCCTCAAACGCGCTCCTTTGCCCTTCCGAAAGTTCCCTTTCTCTACTACTTTCCGAGCGCACAGGCGCATATCACCCCAGTCTGACGCTAGTCCACGACTGCTTGATTAGTATACCTCGCACGTCCCCTTCGGACCAATATTGCCGTCAATTCCAATGCCCTTTCCCAAGAATTCCCTCTCTGCGCATGCTGGCCATAGCCCTACTTTCAAAACACACTCATTCCGTCGGATGCCCCCCCCCCCCCTCCACATGAGTGTTACACATTGACACCTTACACGCCTCATTTTCACTGCGTATGTACTTTTACCAATCACCCATCCAGTCGGATGCTCCCCCACGGGTGCTTCACTATGCCACCTCACACGGCCCATTCCGAACAGGCTGCGCCGTCTCCGGCCTTTATCCGTCCTGACTGCGGCCCAGGCTGCAGCCGAATACGCACGAATATACGCTTTTAATACTACCAAGTCTTCTAAGGGCCTTTGGCTTTCTTAATTAGTTAATCAGGTGATAGTGGGCGGGGGAAATCGAGTGAGTAAAGAATAGTTTATCTTCTCGCTCAATCAACCTAATTAACAACAATAACAAGTCCCTGTGTTGAAAGACATCTCCATCCATCAACGATACATAACGGTGGGTATATAAATAAATATAGCACGATAGTACGATGGTACGATGATACGATGGTACGATGATACGATGGTACGATGGCACGATGGTACGATGATACGATGGTACGATGGTACGTTGATGCGATGGTACGATGGCACGATGGCACGATGGTACGATGATACGATGGCACGATGGTCCGATGAAATCGAGCTGTGTATTCAAACATAACACGACAGTACGATGAAAACAAACTATTTGATCAGTCCTGGTGTAGTCAGCCTGCATGTCACCCGACAACAAACGAGAGATCCTGAAGGATCTTGGCGCCCACCATTGTCCGATAATTGTAAGCTAATGACTAGAGGATCTTTTTGTTCATTGTTACTAAGAACAAACGATTGATTTGTAATTTTGTTTACAGAATTTCGAATCTGAGCGAAAAAGATCGGAAAAGGGACACTGAAAAACACCAAGATATAATCTAAGTTTCAGGAGTTTCAAGATTTCTAGAAACTGTACTTATGTCGGTTGTTATAATGCAAGAGAAATGAGCAAAGTTAGTCTGAAAGTGAATGTACATGTACGGAGGATCCTTTGCCTTAGTTTTGTAGTATTTTTATTTTATTTTGTTTTTTGCACGTGTCATCATTGTGTACATGTACTGGAAGCAAAGACCAATCTCTTTGACACTTTGGCATGAGCTAAATGCTCATGCCAAAGTGTCCAAGAGAACGAATGCTAATTCTGTTCTGTTTACTGTGCTAGTTTGAGATATTTCTTTTAAGATACCACGCTCGAAAATAGTAAGATGGTACAATACTTAATACTGAAGGGATCCGGTCCACGCGGTAATGTTGAAACTTCGAAAGTGCCTGCATCCAGATTATCCCTTGGATCAAAACATGCAGTAATCTACAGTTGTCGAGTTGTGACGTTGAGTCACAAGAGTGACGTCCCTTCATGTAGCCGACCCGCCGGCAGACTAAAGGGTGGGGCAGTTCACTTGCTACTGCATGGACTAAAGAAAACTGATTTAAAATTTGAAGAAATACATTTTAATTCTGAATTATTTGAACTCCTTGATATGGAAGGTGAATGTATGGATATTCTCTATAGTCAATATATAGAATATGCCCCACCGTTTGATCCGCCGACTCTTGTGATGTCACAACTCGAGAATACCTTATTAATTGGATTTTCGGATCGGACCAAAAAAAAGGTATCTTGCACTATTAGGCCCCATGAAATATTTCCTGAGAATTCACGATAACAATGTTTCAAGGGGAAATTCAAGATGGCCGCCTTGTGGTCATATTGGATTTTCGATTCGGACCAAAAAAGGTCTCTTGCACAATTAGACCATAAGGGGAACCCGTGTATCAAATTTTAGAAAGATCCATGCAGTACTTCCTGAGAAATCACGATAACAAAGTTGTATGGGAAAATCCAAGATGGCCGCCTGTTGGCCATATTGGATTTTCGAATCCGACCAGAAAAGGTATCTTGCACAGCTAGACGACAAGGAGAACCCGTGTACCAAATTTAACAAATATCCATGCAGTAGTTCCTGAGAAATCACAATAACAAAGTTTCATGGGGAAATCTAAGATGGCCGCCTGATGGACATATTTGATTTTGGAATCGGACCAGAAAAGGTATCTTGCACAACTGGACCACATGGTGAACCTGTGTATCAAATTTGAGAAAGATCCAGGCAGTACTTCCTGAGAAATCACGATAACAAAATTTCATGGGGAAGTCTAAGATGGCCGTCTGGTGACCATATTGGATTTTCGATTCGGACCAAATAATCTTGCATATCGAGACCCTAAGGTGGATCTGTGTACCAAATTTGAGAAAGATCCATGCAATAGTTCCTGAGAAATGAAGTTTCATGGGAAAATCCAAGATGGCTGCCTGGTGGCCATACTGGATTTTCCAATCGGACCAGGAAAGGTATCTTGCACAACTAGACCCCAAGGGGAACCTGTGTACTAAATTTGAGAAAGATCCATGCAGTACTTCCTGAGAAATGACGATAAAGTTTCATGGGGAAATCCAATATGGCTGCCTGGTGGGCATATTGGATTTTTGAATCGGACCAAAAAAGGTTTCTTGCACAACTAGACCCCAAGGGGAACATGTGTACCAAATTTGAGAAAGGTCCCCACAGTACTTCCTGAGAAATCCCGATAACAAGGTTTCGTGGGGAAATCCAAGATGGCTGCCTTGTGGGCATATTTGATTTTTGAGTCGGACCAAAAAAGGTTTCTTGCACAACTAGACCCCAGGGGGAACCTGTGTACCAAATTTGAGAAAGATCCACACAGTACTTCCTGAGAAATCCCGATAACAAGGTTTCAGGGGAAATCCAAGATGGCTGCCTTGTGGCCATATTGGATTTTCGATTCGGACTGAAAAAGGTATCTTGCACAACTAGACCCTAAGGGGAACCTGTTACCAAATTTGAGAAAGATCCATGTAGTACTTCCTGAGAAATGACGATAAAGTTTCATGGGGAAATCTAAGATGGCTGCCTGGTGGCCATATTGGATTTTCGAATCGGACAAGAAATGGCATCTTGCACAACTAGACCCCAAGGGGAACCTGTGTACCAATTTTGAGAAAGATCCATGCAGTACTTCCTGAGAAATGACGATAACAATTTTTCATGGAGAAATCCAAGATGGCTGCCTGGTGGCCATATTGGATTTTCGAATCGAACCAGAAAAGGTATCTTGCACAACTAGACCCCAAGAGGAACCTGTGTACCAAATTTTAGAAAGATCCATGCAGTAGTTCCTGAGAAATCGCGATAACAAGATTTCATGGGGAAATTCAAGATGGCTGCCTGGTGGCCATATCGGATTTTCGAATCAGACCAGAAAAGGTATCTTGCACAACTAGACCCCAAGGGGAACCTGTGTACCAAATTTGAGAAAGATCCATGCTGTAGTTCCTGAGAAATCGCGATAACAAGGTTTCATGGGGAAATTCAACATGGCTGCCTGGTGGCCATATTGGATTTTCGAATCGGACCAGAACAGGTATCTTGCACAACTGGACCAAATTTGAGAAAGATCCATCCAGTAGTTCCTGAGAAATCGCGATAACAAGATTTCATGGGGAAATCCAAGATGGCTGCCTGGTGGCCATATTGGATTTTTGATTCGGACTGAAAAAGGTATCTTGCACAACTACATGTAGACCCTAAGGGGAACCTGTGTACCGAATTTGAGAAAGATCCATGTAGTACTTCCTGAGAAATGACGATAAAGATTTCATGGGGAAATCCAAGATGGCTGCCTGGTGGCCATATTGGATTTTCGGATCAGACCAAAAAGGTATCTTGCACAACTAGACCTCAAGGGGGACCTGTGTACCAAATTTGAGAAAGATCCATACAGTAGTTCCTGAGAAATTCCGATAACAAGAATTGTTTACGGACGGACTGACGACGGACGGACGACGGACGGACGGACGACGGACCACGGACGAAAAGCGATTTGAACAGCCCACCATCTGGTGATGGTGGGCTAATTAAAGCTCTTCTAGGTCGGTCATCTTCCCCTATCCAGCTGTGTTGTTGCAGTGATCATATGTTATCAATACATGCAACTTCATTTATAAATGAACTTCGTGTGTAAAGAATAATTGTTATGATTTCTGTGATTCGAGATGCTATCTTCCAAACGTTAATTTGCATTGATCTGTGTGTGTTTTTGTTTTGCCCTTAATTGGCGCTAATTTCAGGAAATATGTAATAATTTGCATCCAGAATTGAGCGTTGTGGTGCTGGGATCGGGGGCATGAGGTTGGAGGGGGAGGGGATATTTGGTGGAGGGGGTGTTTGAGTGAAATACCGTGTAAGTTATTAATTATGAAAATTAATAGTGTTGGTGCGCCTGATCGATCGTTCTTCTCTCCTCGGGCCGCTTAATGCAAACTATGATGGGATGATGATGGGCGGACTGATATATGCATGATCATAATACTGGTCTATTTGTTCAGCCATTAGAGTGACAGTGTGATAGTACGACATCATATGTATGAGATAACATTATTTATTCATTTTGAATAAGCGATTTGCAATTACTCATATTGGGAAACTATATAAAATTTTGGTCTGACCCCAAATTCATCTCCATCAAATGAACGCTTCTGCCTCTGCACGGTATGCATTTACAATATCTGAAGGCCTGTTAATCAAGGGGCGTGACCTTTTGAGCCGGGAGTGACGTCAGTGGACGGAGATTTTAACATTGAAGTAACTGGAGGAAAATTCGTATCTATTTCGAAATGTTCGAATCCGGGGAGATAACCAGGAATTGGGCCAACAGAGCTGACAGAGTTGTCTTCATTGCGTCCAATTGGCAGCACGATGATACGATGGTAGGATGGCACGATGGTACGATGATACGATGGTACGATGGTACGATGGTACGAGGATACGATGGTACGGTGGTACGATGATACGATGGTACGATGGTACGATGATACGATGGTACGATGGCACGATGGTACGATGGCACGATGGTGCGATGTTACGATGATACGATGGTACGATGATACGAAGGTACGATGATACGATGGTACGATTGCAGGATGGTACGATGATACGATGGTACGATGGTACGATGGTACGATAATACGATGGTACGATGACAACAATTAAAAAATCAATCAACATAATTTATTTGCGCATGACTTTCGTTTGATCAAGTAACTGGAGGGAAATTCGTCCCTATTTCGAAATGTTCGAATCAGAGGAGATAACCAGAAATTGGGCCAACAGAGCTGACAGAGTTGTCTTCATTGCGACCAATTGGCAGCACGATGGTACGATGGTACGATGATACGATGGCACGATGATACGATGATCCGATGGTACGATGATACGATGGTACGATGATACGATGATACGATGGTACGATGGTACGATGATATGATGGTACGATGAAAACAATTAAAAATCAATCAATATAATTTATTTGCGCATGACTTTCGTTTGATCAAGCGACTTGAGCAACTCTTCCGAAGCGCGATGGTACGATGGTACGATGGCACGCTGATACGATGGTACGATGATACATTGGTACGATGGTACGATGCGATGGAGGAATTTCCATCGTACCATTGCATCGTACCATCGTATCATCGCATCGTGCCATCGTACCATCGCATCGTACCATCGCATCGTACCATCGTACCATCACATCGTGTCATCGTACCATCGCATCGTGCCATCGCATCGTACCATCGTACCATCGCGCCAGTAAAAATAGGGCGATAGTACGATGATATGACATGGCAGATATCAGCCACCATAGTTTCTGTCTACAATTACAACACATATAAGGGAAGTGGGAAGAGGTGCCGACATACTGGCAGAGCCACATGACTTCACAGTATAGTCTTCCGGTTAACCTACAATAACATGGGAAGGAATGGCGACATTCGGAGTATGAACAACAGGGGAATACATGGTGGGTTTTACATAAAAACTCATCATCTTGGGCCCATTTTTTTCTGATCTGTGATCCGCTGTCCCTCTTCTGCATATAGGACTCAATTCAACTGCAAGGGACCTTTTCGAGCGAAGCGGTGAAATTTTTGGAAAAAGTCACGGAGGTCTGTATATAGGCCTAAAGGCTGGCTATGGGGGGTATAGGTCCAACCTAGAAAATCCACACACGTTCAATGTGATATGGGTTGTTTGGTCTTGTTTTTCACGTCTCGTCAGTTAGAACACGATGGGAAGGGTCCCGGAGCGAAACGGTGAAATTTTTGGAAAAGTGCCATATAGCCCATATAGCTCCATACTGGCTATGGGAGGGATAGGTCCATCTTGAGAAATTCACACACGTTCATTGTGATATGGGTTGTTTGGATTTGTTTTCCACGTCTCGTCATTTAGAACACGATGGGAAGGGTTTCGAAGCGGAACGGTGAAATTTTTGGAAAAAGTTCAATGAGGCCTGAGTAAGCCCATAGGCCTATGCTGCATGGTTATGGGGTATAGGTTCATACGGGGTGGACGTTTTGGGGTCTAGGTGAGCCCCTAATGATCCAATGGTGTCGTATGTGGTCTTATTTTGAAGCTCTCGTTGAGGAGCATCTGACTGGACTAATGGTTCGTCCGTTTGCAATAGTCTGCGCATGCGCAGTCTGGCCGTAGATCTTTTGGGGGGTATGTGGGGGTGTGTTTGGGGTAGAGATGGACCGCTATGGGTTCGCATGGGTCGTGGAAGGTGTCAAAGCGAAGCTTGTGTGGGGTAGAGTCAGA
This sequence comes from Hanleya hanleyi, assembly GCA_036873755.1. Lineage (NCBI taxonomy): Eukaryota > Metazoa > Mollusca > Polyplacophora > Lepidopleurida > Hanleyidae > Hanleya > Hanleya hanleyi. The sequence continues at coordinate 40,403 of JAVTVY010021551.1, read as the reverse complement.
ATGGCGTGTTTTTAAATGCAAATCGCGTCAATCTGCGCATGCGCAGTTGGTTGTAGTAAGTAAAGTGGCCATTTTGGGGCACTGCTGGAAGGTATTTGGTGTCGAGATGGACCCTCCTTGGTCCGAATGCGTCCTGGAAGTGTCATTTTGTAGCTCTCGGGGTGTAGATCCGATTTAAGGGATGTTCACGTCATCTGTGACGTCATTGGTGACGTCATCAGTACGAGTAGTAGCCAAAGTGAACATTTTGTGGGCAGTGAAGGAAGGTATTTGGGGTAGAGATGGACCATCCTTGGTCCGAATGCGTCCTGGGAGGTGTCATGTTGTAGCTCTCGGAGTGTACAGCCCCATTTGTGGGATGTTCCCGTTATCTGTGACGTCATCGGTGACGTCATCAGTACGAGTATTAGCGAAAGTGGGCATTTTAGGAAATTGCAGGAAGGTATTTGGGGTAGAGAGGGACCATCCTTGGTCCGGTTGTGTCGTGGGAGGTGTCATCTTGTAGCTTTCATGGTGTACATCCCCTACATATAGGCCTAAAGGCTGGCTATGGGGGGTATAGGTCCAACCTAGAAAATCCACACACGTTCAATGTGATATGGGTTGTTTGGTCTTGTTTTTCACGTCTCGTCAGTTAGAACACGATGGGAAGGGTCCCGGAGCGAAACGGTGAAATTTTTGGAAAAGTGCCATATAGCCCATATAGCTCCATACTGGCTATGGGAGGGATAGGTCCATCTTGAGAAATTCACACACGTTCATTGTGATATGGGTTGTTTGGATTTGTTTTCCACGTCTCGTCATTTAGAACACGATGGGAAGGGTTTCGAAGCGGAACGGTGAAATTTTTGGAAAAAGTTCAATGAGGCCTGAGTAAGCCCATAGGCCTATGCTGCATGGTTATGGGGTATAGGTTCATACGGGGTGGACGTTTTGGGGTCTAGGTGAGCCCCTAATGATCCAATGGTGTCGTATGTGGTCTTATTTTGAAGCTCTCGTTGAGGAGCATCTGACTGGACTAATGGTTCGTCCGTTTGTAATAGTCTGCGCATGCGCAGTCTGGCCGTAGATCTTTTGGGGGGTATGTGGGGGTGTGTTTGGGGTAGAGATGGACCGCTATGGGTTCGCATGGGTCGTGGAAGGTGTCAAAGCGAAGCTTGTGTGGGGTAGAGTCAGAATGGCGTGTTTTTAAATGCAAATCGCGTCAATCTGCGCATGCGCAGTTGGTTGTAGTAAGTAAAGTGGCCATTTTGGGGCACTGCTGGAAGGTATTTGGTGTCGAGATGGACCCTCCTTGGTCCGAATGCGTCCTGGAAGTGTCATTTTGTAGCTCTCGGGGTGTAGATCCGATTTAAGGGATGTTCACGTCATCTGTGACGTCATTGGTGACGTCATCAGTACGAGTAGTAGCCAAAGTGAACATTTTGTGGGCAGTGAAGGAAGGTATTTGGGGTAGAGATGGACCATCCTTGGTCCGAATGCGTCCTGGGAGGTGTCATGTTGTAGCTCTCGGAGTGTACAGCCCCATTTGTGGGATGTTCCCGTTATCTGTGACGTCATCGGTGACGTCATCAGTACGAGTATTAGCGAAAGTGGGCATTTTAGGAAATTGCAGGAAGGTATTTGGGGTAGAGAGGGACCATCCTTGGTCCGGTTGTGTCGTGGGAGGTGTCATCTTGTAGCTTTCATGGTGTACATCCCCTACATATAGGCCTAAAGGCTGGCTATGGGGGGTATAGGTCCAACCTAGAAAATCCACACACGTTCATTGTGATATGGGTTGTTTGGTCTTGTTTTTCACGTCTCGTCATTTAGAACACGATGGGAAGGGTCCCGGAGCGAAACGGTGAAATTTTTGGAAAAGTGCCATATAGCCCATATAGCTCCATACTGGCTATGGGAGGGATAGGTCCATCTTGAGAAATTCACACACGTTCATTGTGATATGGGTTGTTTGGATTTGTTTTCCACGTCTCGTCATTTAGAACACGATGGGAAGGGTTTCGAAGCGGAACGGTGAAATTTTTGGAAAAAGTTCAATGAGGCCTGAGTAAGCCCATAGGCCTATGCTGCATGGTTATGGGGTATAGGTTCATACGGGGTGGACGTTTTGGGGTCTAGGTGAGCCCCTAATGATCCAATGGTGTCGTATGTGGTCTTATTTTGAAGCTCTCGTTGAGGAGCATCTGACTGGACTAATGGTTCGTCCGTTTGCAATAGTCTGCGCATGCGCAGTCTGGCCGTAGATCTTTTGGGGGGTATGTGGGGGTGTGTTTGGGGTAGAGATGGACCGCTATGGGTTCGCATGGGTCGTGGAAGGTGTCAAAGCGAAGCTTGTGTGGGGTAGAGTCAGAATGGCGTGTTTTTAAATGCAAATCGCGTCAATCTGCGCATGCGCAGTTGGTTGTAGTAAGTAAAGTGGCCATTTTGGGGCACTGCTGGAAGGTATTTGGTGTCGAGATGGACCCTCCTTGGTCCGAATGCGTCCTGGAAGTGTCATTTTGTAGCTCTCGGGGTGTAGACCCGATTTAAGGGATGTTCACGTCATCTGTGACGTCATTGGTGACGTCATCAGTACGAGTAGTAGCCAAAGTGAACATTTTGTGGGCAGTGAAGGAAGGTATTTGGGGTAGAGATGGACCATCCTTGGTCCGAATGCGTCCTGGGAGGTGTCATGTTGTAGCTCTCGGAGTGTACAGCCCCATTTGTGGGATGTTCCCGTTATCTGTGACGTCATCGGTGACGTCATCAGTACGAGTATTAGCGAAAGTGGGCATTTTAGGAAATTGCAGGAAGGTATTTGGGGTAGAGAGGGACCATCCTTGGTCCGGTTGTGTCGTGGGAGGTGTCATCTTGTAGCTTTCATGGTGTACATCCCCATTTGAGGGATGTTCGCGTCATCTGTGACGTCATTGGTGACGTCATCAGTACGAGTAGTAGCGAAAGTGGGCATTTTGGGGCAGTGAAGGAAGGCATTTGGGGTAGAGATGGACCATCGTTGGTCCGAATGCGTCGTGGGAGATGTCATCTTGTAGCCTTCGGGGTGCAGACCCCGATTTCAGGGATGTCCACAGCATCTGTGACGTCATTTATGAAGGTCCAGAAACTCTCATGTCCTGCATGTGAATAGTCAGTCATATTGTGCGTGTGTGTGCATGTGTGCGTCTGTGTGTATGCATCTGTGTGAGTGTGTGTATGTGTGCGCGTGCATGTACATGTGCGTGTGTGTGTGTATGCGTGTATGTGTGTATGCGTGATGTGGCTGTGATTACGAGCTTGGTAGCATTCTAGATTAACCTGGGAAGGATGGGCAGTTCCATTTGGATCAATCGTCGGCCGAGAAAAAGAACCAATCAGCGGTCGAACAATCAGCCAATGGATAAGCACCGGGTCTTTTCATGCCTCGGGGACTTGGGGTCCCCACGGTAGGCTTTCGACGCGGTCCGCGCGTGCATCCGGGGATGTGTATGTGTGGGTGTGCGTGTGTGTATGCGTGTGTATGCGTGTGTGTGCGGGTGTGTATGTATGTGTGTGTATGCGTCTATGTGTGTGTCTCCGTATGCAGGCGCACGCTCCTGTGGTGCACCATGCACCCTGGGATGTTCACGAATGTTCCACCATCCCGGCCTTCTGTCAGGCCCAGGTCAGAAGCTCTCATGTCCTGCATGTGAATAGTCAGTCATATTGTGTGTGTATATGTGTGTATGCGTCTTGTGTGTCTGTGCCTGTGTGTATGTGTGTGTATGTGTCTGTGTGTATACGACTGTGTGCGTGTGTGTGTGTGTGTGTGTGCGTGTGCTTGCGTGTGTGTACGCGTGTGTATGTGTGTGTACGCGCGCGCGTAAACGTGGGGTTATCAGGTCATATGTGTGCATGGGAAGGCCTTATCAAGAACATTGTCCTTATCAGGTCGTCCTAATAAGAACAGCCTTAGAACTTCTAGTATGTGTACTTTTGAAACATTTTCCGCCATTTTTAGCTGTTCGTGGTAAGGAACGCACACGGATGAACTGTGTGCACATACACACAAATTGCATGAATGTATTGATTTTTGAGATATTCTTGCTCGATTAACCATGGTCAACAACAACAAATCTGATTGGTCAAAAGTCTCGCCGATGTTTCAATGCATCTGATTGGTCAAATTGTACAGACTTGCCGCCATCTTGCTTGAAAGCGTGTTAGACGGAAACTGTGCAACAAGTATCGTATTTCTGCTGTTATTATTTTATTTTGTGCGTATGCTTCGATAATATTAATAGCACCTTGTCTAGTTTGTGATGTGTTTATGAAAATATTTTACACCAATTGATGCAGATTGTTGGATCGTTCTTTACATAGTACATGTTGTTGTTGTAGTAAAGGTGGCCTACAAAATTATGTAGGTTAGGATCGTGGCCAGGAAACAGAATTATATCGATTACGACCGTAACATCGTTATCCTTTTAGCTTTTTAGCTCATTTCGGGAAAATATGGACAATTTACTTTCAATCGGTACCGTACACACCGATAATCCTGTCCGTAGGGGAGGGGGGGGGGGGAACCAATAGTCTGACAGATATAAAGAGATTCATATTTGTCTCACGTCAAACGTGTCGAAAAAATTTTTATCTTCTTTACCAAGGAAGTCTGGTTAATTTATCCCATCTAAATCCATTCCCAATGGACGGAAACAAAGTCGTAGTGACCAGTTTATATTGACATGGGTTTTTTTTTGGAAAATGTCCTCATACTCCAGCGGGCATCTTGGTTTTAATATGACCCAGATAGGCTGACAAGAATTACTCTCCAAGCCATTTCAATTCGTCTCACATGAGCTCAAGCTTGACACCTTTCATTCCTGGAAAGAATCGACAGACTGAGCAACCCTTTTTAAATTTTCAAAGAACTGTGACAAAATTTAATACCGCTACTTCATTTCGAAGAGTAACTCATACTCTTGATATTTATTTTTGCAGTCTCAAAAACAGTCGTCACCTGCTTGTGTTCTCTCACATGGAACCTCTGGTAAATAGATACAGTTCAATAAAGTAATTTTGCAACCAAAGAACACATATGGAGATAAAATACTTTTTTTTTGGGTTCATGGTCCAGTTTCAACAATTTTGTTAGTATCCGAGTAGTAGTGGTACCATCCAAGTACTGGTCCCTTCATGCTAACAACCCTCTCAATTAAGCATGGCATATGCCATGGCAAAAGCATTTTGTCTCAGTTTAACATGGTGTTAAGTGGGAGGTTTTCAATCAACACAGCTTTTTTTCTCTGGTGGATTTTCCTAATTGTGAGGGCTGTGCCAATGACTTTGAAATAAAAACCAAGGTATCAAGTTTAATGGAAAAGTTTAATATTGATCATATATCCATTTATTTTTACAGGTCATACCATAAATAATGAGGAATATTTTATGATCAAGACCGGTATTTTGAAAAACTTGCCGAATAGGGTATCCTCAATGGTTTCTGAATACTACCTTACAAAATTTTAAAAATATTTTCTTTAAAATATGAGTTTTTGTGTACCAAGAATTGACAGTTCAAAATGCGATAATTATGATAATATTAAGGCTGCTGACCAAATGCATCTCAATACTACACTGGTGAATTATACCTAAATAAAGTATAAGAAGTTTCAACTTTTACGATTTAAACATTTTGAGATATTCAAACTTTCGTATGGGTGTCGTGACAACAGTTTTGTTACAACAACGATATGCTGCCATGGCAGACCCTTAAATCTGAAGTACAAAGTCAAGACTAGATTAGTGTGAGAAAGAAAACTTCTACTGTACAACCAGATCTGCCGAGAAGTGATTCCATTGTGCTGAGTTGCTGTTGTCTGTCGAGGGTTGTAGACGGGGCCGTAGCCAGGATCTAAGGGGTGGTTCACTTTCACTCCAAAAGGGCACGTCAGGGGGTTCGCTGTACGCGAAAAGGGGCAAATAGGGGGTTCGCTTCAGTTTGAAAAGGGCATTTATATGAGAAAAATATATAATGTTTCCGAAAGGGGGGTTTTCCCGAACCCCATGAATCCCCCCTGGCTACGGGCCTGATCTGTTGAATGTGCTGGAGTCAACAGACAGAATGAATGGCTATGCAGTAAACTGCCTTTTGTAACCAGCCACAACCCTAGCTAAATAATATATAGCCCTCCCGAGTATGAGGGCTATAGATCGGCCCCAGTCACCTCCAGCGAGGGTTTTAGATAATTTTATTACGAATCTCCCACCTCCGAAACTGCCATACATCTAACCTCTATCCCCTCCTGCGCACTATTTTAAAATCTTGCGCACTATTGTGAAATAGTAACGAATATATCGCCGTCTGAATTTTCCAGTCGACGACTTTCACTTCGCGCGCCATGTTCAATTGCAAATGGCCCATATACACATATAGCGTGACGTCACCAACATGGCGCGTAGAGAGTTGAAGTTTTCGACTGGAAAATTCAGACAGCGATATATGCGTCACTATTTCACAATAGTGCGCAAGATTTTAAAATAGTGCGCAGGACGGGATAGAGATTAGATGTACGGAAGTTTCAGAGGTGGGTGATTCGTAAAAAAATTATCTAAAACCCTCGCTGGAGGTGACTGGGGCCGACCTATAGCCCTCATACTCGGGAGGGCTATATATTATTTAGCTACCACAACCCTCGACAGACAACAGCAACTCAGCACAATGGCGTCCCTTCTCCGCAGATCTGATTGTACAGTAGAAGTTATTTTTCTCGCTCTAATTTAGTCTTCCTTTGCATTTCAGCTTTAAAGGTGAAATGCAAAGGTTTTCATATCTTCCTATTTATATTTTTCACGGGCTAGTTCATGATGGAAATATCAGCCCGTATACTTTGTTTGGTTTTATATGAAGTATTGTTTCCTGGTAGCTTTTGAAAAGGGCTTCAAAGTTGGTATCTCAAGCCCGGCCGATTTCAGAAATGAAATCCACATTGCTTATCTGCCCTTGTTTGACGGTTTGTGACGTCACATCAGATCACCTGGCTGCGTGTCAATACTTGTAACGTCAATACTTGTCTCCGGGCTGCTGGTCTGATGTGACGTCACTGTCAAGGAAAGATAAGCGATGATGTTTCGCAAATCTGAATTCAGCTGTGGCTTTTGAAAAGATTCTAGACGACAAGATAATTCAAATTAAACCAAGTGAATTAGATAGACTGGTATTTCTATCATTATTCAGTCTATATAAGATGTAAAAAGGAGAATCTAAAAACCTTTGCATTTCACCTTTAAGTCCAATCAAATGTATGCCAATCTCGTTTTGATTAGGCCTTGGCCTATTACAGATTGCCAAGTTAATTATCAGTGATCACTTGAAGTGGTGAAAAGTTTTACATTTTGAATACAGTCGACATCCCATTCCGAATCGAACCCAGTTTCGAGTCCATTTTGTCTGACGTGAGCAAGCCCAACTTTATTGTCCTGCCTACCGTGATGCATCTCAAGATCGTGGGTGCTTTTGTAGTTAAGCTATCGATGGACATTTGGGATTGACAACCAACAAAATGGTGCCCTTTTGTTGGCTTCAACACTCATGAGTCACCTGAAATAACATGAAATTTGATATTTTGGTCTCATTATGAAGTGACATCAGCCAGAATTCCATACATATGAAGAAAAGGGTTTCATAACCGTATTTCACAGATACCAATTCATCAGTCTACATATTGCGACATCACGCAATGTCGCTCATTACGTCATTTGCGCATGTGGCTCTAATTCTATCCACACGTCTGGCTGTCCCAAATGTCCGTCGATAGCGTGGTTAGGGTCAAAAGGGAGCTCAGACTATTTTGAAGTGCGATATCAACTTTGCCATCCTCTTCGAAATAAACAAAGACTAATTATCCAGTTCTCGGTACCAATATGGAGTGCCGCAACTAAAGCAGATTGAAATATCTATTCTGTTTTAAGTTATTCCACGATGAATTTGCACCCGTACCATACAGTTGAATGAACCAGTGTGAGAGAGGCTTAGCCAATCAGAGGCTGCAGATTCCATTTCATTACCTCCAGGCTACACATGGGCCTTGCTCTTGTAATATTATTAACACCGACATTGGCCTGGTTGCCTTAGATCTACATGCTCTTGTCAACATCAGATATAATTTAGTATGAAGCATTTTGTAGATTTAATTTTGATTGGATTGGGCTTTGTCAGGTTTGTCTCTGATTTAGTTGGTAATTTTAAGGCTTGAGGTTGCTGGTCTGATTCTTTCAACCTGCCCGATAATGAGTGTTAACTGACAGTTACATACAAACAACATTGGATGCAGGTTTCTTTTCTGTCATACTAAATACCTGATAGGGAATGCACATGATTCAGGTTTTGTGCTCTGTAATACCATACACATACCTGGTAGGGAATGCACATTCAGATTTCGGACATTGACCTAATAAGACCATACACATACTTGGTAGGGAATGCACACATTGATTGTATGCACTTATTTAGATAAACATGAAACCCCCAACTGGGGTCACCAACAGGGCTGGCATGATGCATCGCTCCCTGCTTGTTGTCCCCCACCAAGAAATGGATGGATGGGGGACTTGAAAAAATGCTGTTGCTTTTGTGCTACATAGTCTAATATTGATCAGTTCCCTCTCCTAGAAGTTGTCCGATTCGGAACTGAGAATCTTGACCCCCAAAATTGGGAAGTCAATGTCATGAACGAAGGCACGTCTTATGCTATATCTTTTGATACATAATTCACGAAATCTCTTCATACGATAGTGACAAAGTTTTAGTAGATTGGCGTCTGATGGTGTAGATGGGAGCACTCGCTATTACCTGATCTGGAAATGGGATGTCGATTGTATCTTTTAATTTTCAAATCACATCAAGTTGACAGTCTTCTGTTACAAGATCTGTTTACACGTAGTTGGAAAAGTGAACTTTTAACATAGTTGTCAGGATTTGAACTCAAATCGGGTTCCATTTGTTGTACATGTACAGAAAAAGATATTTTCAAAATTTCACAGCCTGATGTAAAAATGTTGGCAATTTCTTTCTCTTTCAGATTTATACGTATGGAATTGAAAGTTAAATATTTGGTCTTTTTATTCTCTTTAGTTCTGATTTTTTCTTTTTGTCAGATTTTAATTTTCTATTTTATTCCATCAGCAACGGAAACACTTTTTTTCGTAAGTTTAGTTTTTTATTTACTTTCCTTTTTCATTTTGGTTACTTTAGTTTTTTTTCACCAAGAAGTACTTTTTTGTTGTATGTGTATTCAATGCCAAGAAGACCGTATATAGGTGAGTAAACTTGATAAACCTTCATAATGTAAGAGGATAATTTACTGTGTTTTGATCAAGACTCCTGTTGGTTAGCAGATATACATGTATTCATAGGACTGGAAATAATATTAATAAAACTCTATCATCAGTTCTCTAGCTTTAAACATGTTAGACTATTCACCGAATATTGTATTATTAAGGTTGACCTTAGTCTGATTCGGGGGCTTTGCAGAAAGATTTGAAATAAATCTAGATCACATCCCATTCCCATTTACTCGTTAATATCAAAAGCACATCTACAGTTATGCGTATATCAATTCAATGTTTGCTGTAATCTATGCAAATTGTAGCGGGGCTGCTCCAGACAGTCAAAGATAAAATTTTGATGCTGATTCGAACTGCACAGTGCTTAATGGCTGCAGGCCGGCAGTGGCCGAGCAGTCTAAGGCGTTTCACTAAAACCATGTTGCAGTCCCACATCACTAAATCTGGTTTGAACCCGGATCTACGAGGTAATGTGTGAAAGTTTGCCAGTGCTTGCCGCGCGATGTGCAGTGGTTTCCTCTGGGTACTCCGGCTTCTTCCACCTTCCATCAGAACTGGTGGATGACCCTGGCTTTGGAAAGCGATCTGAAATCCAATTTCATACACCCATAACAACAGCTTAATGGTTCTTACTGTTAGTTCCCAGGCCTGCTAGATTCTGATGGTCTGAAGCAGACATGAAGAAAGAGCCTAGAGTAGTCATTCGCATCATCTTGGGAATTCTGTTGTACATTTCAACATTGCAAGATTCAATTTTTCTTCTTCAAAAAATTGCCTATATTTCAACATCCATCAGAAGAACGCATGTAATTAATCAAAACTTCATGTTATATTTTTCAGCAATGTCACGAAGAAGTAGACGACGAGGTGAGCGTGATGCTCATGGACCGGTGAAACTGGTCGAGAGAGAAGGCTGCTTCAAAGTGCTGTTTATTAATTCTTACAAAGGTACATGTTTTGTCGCTTCATTCCCATCAGTCTCTCGGGCCTTTGATCTGCTACTGGACCTCATTACTATTGTCCTGACATCGCAGTGTATATTGCCTGCTATTGTCATAATATACATGTACCTTCTGATTGTACTGGATATGAAATCACGGCATAGAGCTTTTCTGGTGCAGGCATTTGTTCCAATCGGATTTGTTCGTAACCTTCCATAATACAGAGTTAGTGATTATAATTTATGAATATAGCTGTTGTAATTGAGTCACGCAAGAAAGACTACAATCAGATTCAAACACAATCAAGAAAAAGGGGAAATATGCTGTATTTCTTATGATTTTTGAACAGCATTTTCCAACTTCAAAGCAGAAAAAATACATAATTCTATGTCAAATTTGAATGATTGGACTCGTAAAACATGTATAATGATGAGTTTTGTGCAATGCCAGCCTCAATTTCAGATTTCTTGTCTGACTAATTAGCAGAATTAGTGTAACCCATTTTGTCTTCATTTTGTTAAAACGTACCTACTTCTGAACTCCTGCATGACACAAAGAGGGGGCTCGCTTTTGCCGAGAAAAGTTCTCAAGTGCTGCCCTTAAGGATGGATAAAAATGAATTTTGGAATATCTGTACCTATCAGTGGAGAAAAAATGTTCAAGTATTTAAAATGTCTGAAATATTCGGGGTCTCCAGTAACGTAAAATGACATCAGCCTTTGCATGAGTACTCTTTCAGGAAATAAGCTCCAGCCAAATGATTTTATTAGTCGGACAGCATCTCGTACCAAGGAGTTATTTCCATCAAATATGGTTATTTGATGGTTGTTTCACTAGTATTTTATACTTGCAGGTTGTGGAATCTTCACAACTAAGGCCGCTGTTAATTAATTCTTTGTTTCTTGTAACCTTGCTTTTGAAAATAGACATGCTGAGGGCGATAATTATTAATTATTACCTAGCGAGAAAAAAAAAAAAAAATACTAAAACAAAACTTGGGATGCAAAATTTGATAATATAAAACCTTTTACTGGACTAGATTTATCAAACAAAACCTCTGTTAGAGGAACAGTGACCTGCTAATTAAATGAATAATGCATACATAATAACCATTAAAAAGAAATCACAGATCACAATCCATAGACAATACATTATGTGAGGTGTCATATCTAGCTAATTTAGAACTGGTTTCCATCAGATTAGTACTGACTAACAATATTAAATCAGCCTTCACCAAAGCAACCATAAATAATAATAATATTAATCCTAATTTTTTAGGATTCATAAATTTTACTATAATACAGCTGTCCTAAGCAAGTCACTGGTCAACAACAACAACAACAACAGCTTTGATCTAATCACGATGCCTCCTTCTGATTTACAGAGTCAGTAAAGACTTGGAAGAGAAGTCTTTCTTCTCTTCCAAGTCCGCCACTGTGGATTCTTGATCCATGGCACTGAGTGATTTATAGATTTATAGAACTTATTTGCTGATCACAACTTACAAGCGCCCATATTATAAGGCAGGAGAATCATCGACGGAAGTTTCAAATCTGCCTTGGAAAGAAAACGCTCGATGACAGAGCTGGCGGTCGTCTTTTTAGAGAATAGGAAAGTTGTGAATTTAACATAAAACTGACCGTTTGTTGAAGCTATCGAGTATCGTGGCTCCGTTGGCCAAAACCATTTTGATCAACACCAGGATGAATGCGATCAACCACAGGCGCCGGCCCTAATAATGTTAATTTCAGTGAAATAAAAGCGAAATGTCAATATATGAAATGATGTTGTTGTTGTTGTTGTTTACGTACGAAGTAGGATGTATACTTGTTCAGCTTATCCATCACTTTGTGGATGTTTTCGAGGATAAAGCTGTGGAAACGAGACATTTGGATCACTTGGACAGTGTTCCGTCTGCTTGCGTTATTTACCTTGTTGTTACAACAACAACACGGTGTATACAGATATAGACATGATATATGATATTCACTAATTTCTCTTTAATCAACCAAATTTACATAATTAGTGCAGCTGCCTGTGGATCAACCATGCGGACATTTCTAAATTCATTGCGCGGTGTACGAGGAACGAAAGGGGTGTATGATGAACATACTTCCGTTTGATTTGAGAACTCCGCGTGCAAATCGATATCTAGTTTGCAGACGAATAGTTATACTTCTTCACTTCTCAATGCGTATTTCGTTAGATTACATTGTGGATGTTCAGTTTGTTGTTATTTACTGTTTTTGCGATCAGACAAACTACGGAATTGAGACCACAGAATTTCCTTCCGGAGCTCCGACTGGAAAACATAATGACGTAGCTAAGAGGATTCCCAGGAAAGTTTGCTGTTTCATTGGTCAGTTTATGGGGAATCCCTTGAACTACACAACAGGTGGCGCTGCAGTGCCCTTCTAAGGGATGGTCCAAAGGGTAGCCACTTTTTTCCGTGCCTTAGGGGGAGGTTTGATGAAAATGAATATGCATTACTCGTGACGTCAGCTTCGGGAATATTCGGAACGCTTCGTGAGGATTATGAATTCAGACCAGTCTTCATTGTGTCCGCACATTATACCCCACGTTATATTTTCAGATATTTATTAAAAATTGTATACCGTAAGTTATAAGAATAACCAGAAAAAGAGGTGAACTGGAATGATTAGATAAAGAGGTGAAACTGTGGTCGCGGAATCAAGGATCATGTCTTGCCCACGTGGCCTCGGACAAACATAAAAACAAAACAAACACAAGCACAAAGACATATTATCCCCCCCCCCTTTTCAACCTGCGATAATTCAAGTCCTGATAAACGAATAATTATATGGCATTAAATATCCTAATAGACATTACTCCTCGGGCATGCAGTACGGTATATTTTGCTGAATAAGGCCAGAAAAGTTATCATATGCAGACGCTTCAAAGGCTTTTTGTTTTTGTTTTTGTGTATGTATGTTTGTATGTACGTGTTCAACCCTTCTGGGTCACATTTTATCGTACTAAACTATCTATCCATTCAATCTATCTGTCTAACTAGCTATATATCTGACAAGGTAGAAGAGTCGTTGATGAGCTCGATGATGCGTCGAAAGGAGTCCATATTATTTTCTCTATGCCTAAGCTGCCTCAATTTAGGCTTCACCGATGAACTGTGCAATATACCGGTATATAGGCGTGATACAGCGAGGGTCCGAGTCATGACAGGTTGTTACAGTGAAGATTGAGTCTGAAGATATTCCCGTCTAAGTGCGAGTTATTGTTTCGATGGTGGATATTCTTCAACGATATAAACGCAAAAGGTTGAGACGGGCACAAAGTGTGGGCCATGCTCGGTCCAAGACAACAATGAAAGCCCCATCCTCCTCCACCACACACTTCGTCTTGCATTCAATATGAGCAATAATTGCCCAGGAATGTCACATCACATTTTTCAGTCACATACCAATGACACGGTTGTATGGACTTTTTACTTCTTTTCTCTGGTACCCGGTTCCATTTGTTTATGAAATAAACAAATCACCAATAATAAACACAAAGCTCCATATTTGGTAATACTGCTGGGACCGTACGCTCTCTTTATTCTGACAAACAGCGGTAGAAATCTACCATTCATTTCTACAATGTTACGATACTCCGATGAGATCAAATGCATATAAACGATATCAAACACCATAACACTGATAGGGCATATCAGCGCTAAACTGAATCAACTCGTTAAACAAATTATTTTCAGATAAAACTAGAGAATAACCTTATAAAAAAAATGCCTGCCGCCGGCCAGGAACAACCCCCGACCATAACCAGTCATAATAGGGAGAAAATCTGCCCCCCAACCCATTGCAGCCTGGCCTACTCTACGGGGGTAGAGCGGTTACTCATTTAACCAATAACATGTACTACAAACACATACTCAAACTGTTGCCCAAGGCAACGAAGTATATATATATTACTTTAAGACATAATCGAATAAGAAACAATATCCAAATATTAATACAGAAAATCTAAACCAACATGCTCCATCAATTGATAACCATCAAATATAATTGCCATTAACTTATCATATGCAATTATTAATTTTGTTAAAAATTTACCAGCACGGTCCCAGTCAGTCGTGCTGAATGGAAACTTCATTACAACACCTCAGTTTAATACATATCTCAGGGCGGGAATCACCGCCCTGAGGTCAAGCCCAATTGTTAAACAAAACAATTGATTACATAAACACATTACACCAACCAGAGAAAGCAATTTCTCTCTAATTCATGCTTCAACCGAGAGAAATAACATTTTTTATTTACTGCATTCTAAATTATGCAAATTGGAAGAAAAGTTCACCTTTAAAAACATATATACATTTAATAAGAAACGTATCATTGTGAAAAAAAAGAGAAAAAAAGAAGAAAAAGAAAAGAGAAAAGAAAATGAGTTCGGTGTCCCATTTATAATTTAAATTGATAAATGTATTTTATGAAGGATGTTTTTATTTCTTTGGAAATGTGTATTTCCATGCTCAAGATATGTTGTCGAGAAAATTCCCCCTTCCAAGACAAATACACAAACACAGAAAGGTTATAGATATATTTGTATACCGTATACTACGTACGACATCGATAATGAATATTTTTAGCATAACTTTCTGTTTCATAAGGGGTGTTGCAGTACATAGGTCCGTATAAAATGAATTTCGAATGAATTGTATTGTACTATTACAGAACAAAAACAAGGGAATAAATGAACAACATATATATACGTATAAAATGAAGTCTATTCCACAATCATAATATTCGGATTTCTTTTCTCCCACTCCCTACCACTAAAGGGTCAAATTGCTGATCGTTATGCACGGACTGTACCCCAGTGATAGGCCGGTATATAAAAACGAGGCTGATATGACGTCACGAGTAATGCATATTCATTTTCATCAAACCTCCCCCTAAGGCACGGAAAAAAGTGGCTACCGGTACAAAGAGACGGCATTACGAAACTGGAGAGCGCTGCTTCGCGAAATCAGAACTCATTATAGGCATTTTTTGGGGGGGATCAGTACCAATAATTAATACAATGCGTAATTATTGCTTGCAAAAATACTGATGCGGGCGGGTTACGGGAAACGAACCATTAATTAACAGCGGCCTAAGCCATTCCTGAAAGGAGAATACCTAATGGAATATACAGGAGAGCTGATCACGCAGTCTGACGGTGAAGAGAGACTGAAGAACTACCCGACAGAGAAGGGGTCTTTTTTACATTTTTTTTCTCACAAAGGCTCCCAATACTGGTACGTACATATGGTATTTCATGAACATGCATGCATCAAGATTATCAGTCAAATTAGTGTTAATGGAATGAAAAAGATACAACGCTCTGTTCGGAAAGTCCTTAATACTCAAATTGGACAAAAAATATCTTCAAATTTCTTCTTTAGTATGGTGTATTGACATTTTATAATCATCTGTTTGAAATAAGCTCAGTAGAAAAGTTATTGATCTATTCATTTTCATGTCGTACCATTATGAGGAATATTCGAACATTTTGAGACATTCTAACTTTTCTAAGGGTGCAATTTTGTTACAACAACAACACTCTGCCACGTCGGACCTTAATTACTGTCTTGCATATATAAACAGGAAAAAAAGAGTTCTTAGCATCACAATGTGTTGTTGTGCTCGTGGATATAAAAGGGTTATAGCTTACAGAGAGAAAATAATGTAACGATATTCGTGCCAACCCAGGGGTCAAAATATCCCAAGTAATTTACCTGTTGCTCGAGACAAGTTTACTGGTCTCCTGTAAGAATTACAATTAAAGATTAACAGGTTGGCTGCCGACTACGAGTATACTGCATGTGTTCTTTGTGACATGAAATTTTAAATATGGCTAAATCATTACGGTTTAGACTTTTCCAATGCTAATGTTTTTTGTTAGGCAAAGATTCACATGTACACTTCTACACAGAGAGTTTGCTGTACATGTATGCTTTTAATACTGCTGCAGCTTCAGTGGATGACCCAATGTTTGGGTTCTTGTTTCTTTTTCAGTATTGATGCCACAAATGTCACCAAGGACTACATGTATGGTAGATTCGTCAATGATAATAAAAGAAAACCAAATGCCAAAATGAGAGTGTGCGAGGTGTGGGGTGAACCTCATCTTGCCCTTTTCGCTTTGAGAAACATCAACAAGGGCGAAGAGGTGGAGTATGATTATGGGGACCCTACAGCATACTGGAGAAAAGTGAGTGAATATCGATCTAATTCATTGATATAATTGAATGGGTTTTGTTAACTTTCAGCACCTAAATCGCACCAAAATTGTTGTGGACATGCACAAATATATAGAAAGCTGAAAATTAAGGTACATCACACCTAAATTCATTCATACAAAAGCTGGCTTTAGATTACCTTAATTTGGGTAGTCATTTAATGGGTACAAAATGTGCCTAAAATGAGAATAACCTTGATGCACAGTGTACATTAGCTGTTGAAATTGTCTCTAAAGTGAAGAGTTTCATGTACTAATTTTCAGTTGAATATGTAACTGACAAATAGTTTTTATACGCCCGCCAAAAAGGCGGACGTATTATGTGATGGCGGTTTCCGTCCGTCTGTCCGTGTGTCCGTCCGTCCCCCGTGTCCGGTCTATATCTGGAACAGTTTTCTATTTACAGTTCCAATTTTTGGTGAGTGGATACCCTACAGGGAGAAGATGTGTCGCGTACAAAAATGAAGGTCGAGGTCAGAGGTCAAAGGTCACTGGCCTGAAAAACAGGAAATTACTGAAGTGTTCGTGTCCGGTCTATATCTCTGAATGTTTTCTATCCACAGTTGCAATTTTTTTGTGAGTGGATACATCAGGTGAGGACGATGTGTCGCGTACTAAAATCCAGGTCGAGGTCAGAGGTCAAAGGTCGCTGTTGCCTAAAATCATAAAATCATTGATCATTGACAGTTTTCTATCTACAGTTCTAATTTTTGGTGAGTGGATTCCCTAGGGGGGGAACGATGTGTTGCATATTAAATGTAGGTCGAGGTCAGAGGTCAACGGTCAGTGTGATCGAAAAATCAGGAAATCGTTTAAAATTTCTAATTTTTTGTGAGTGGATTCAATAGGCGGAAATGAAGTGATGCATACCAAAAATTAGGTCAAGGTCAAAGGTCACCGACCCCAAAATTAGGAAATTATTAAAAATAACATTTTTTGTGTCAGTAGATACATTAGGGGACACAATGTTTCACATACCAAAATGTAGGTCAAGGTCAAAGGTCAAGGTCACTGTGACTCCAAAATCGTGAAATTGTTAAAAATCATGACTTTTTGTGTTCATTGAGAAATTGAGGGGAGACAGTTTGTCATGTACCAAAATTTAGGACAAGGTCAAAGGTCAGGGTCACTGTGACCCCAAAATCAGGAAATCATTAAAAATCATGATGTTTTGTGTGCATTGATAGATTGAGGGAAGACGATGTGTTGTGTACCAAAATTGAGGTCACGGTCAAATGTCAAGGTCACTGTGACCCCAAAATCAAGAAATCATCAAAAGTCACATTTTCATATGCCTCTCGAAGACGAGGTCGTGTAATGCGATGTTGCGTTCTGTCCATTCATCCATTAACATTTGTCCATGCGATAGCTCTAGTTTCAAGGTATGGATTGGTACCAAACATTGAGTATACCTTACTCGCATGGCAAAGTGGAGCGATACATATGAGATCAATTTGTCAACGGTCTAGGTCGCAGTCCCCCAAAACTGAATCGAGCTTAGCTGACTAAATGCGTTGGAATATTGTTGGAATATTCGAAGTTCTTTCCCCTGCATTTATATGGTATTGTCCTGTGGAGTTGTCTCCCATGTTTGAAACGCTTCATTTAGTTAAACTAAAAACCATACATTTACTAATTTAACGGGGGGAGGAGTCTTCCCCACCTGTTTATTAACTCAAGAACAAAGGTTTACTTCATCTCTTCTTCCTTCATGAAAAATTCTCTCGTCTGAAAGGAATCCATTTGCAGGAAAACTACTATTTTCTTGTGTTTGACTATTGTCGATTTCATTGTGGGATATGTGAGCTCTAAGCTCTTGCTTCAAGGTCAACTAGTTACCAAGAGTTAAGCTCATTTTAGTTTATCATTCAATATAAGATGTGATATATGTTACATTCTTATAAGCAAAAAATTTTAGACCTTTCTCTGGATTACTAGATCAATTGGAATCAAGGCTATTAAACAACCTTGAAATTTGATCCAATGTAATTCCAGATATACGGGCGTATATTGAAGCCACTTGGGCTCTTGTTAATTTTTATCATCTTTTCTTAATCCATAAGTGCATCTAATTTGAGCACATTTAATTTGGGCACATCTTGAAAGCTTCCAACCAACACGCAATATAAAGGCCTGAAAATATCAAGACTTGGCATGGCGTTAAATAATATCCGGTACCTCTGCAATTATGACAGCAAGATTTGGCAAGCAAAACAGAATACAGTTGAAAATAATTTAAAGGAATTACTTCAAGATTAATTTATTACAGTGAATGACCATTGTCACAAAAAAAAATAAAAAAATGAGGATGCAGGGAACATGGAAACAATCAATCCACTTTACATGGCCTAATACAGTTTCCTGTAGTTTTCATTGAACATTAGACATGGCATACAGCAAAGGTCGCAGCAAAATCACTTTGCATCAACATAGTGTTAAGTAGGAGGTTTTCAAATGACACAGATTTTTGCCGTGGTGTCTAGTCTCAATTGAGAGGGCTGTATTATGTGTTTGTGTTTAGGGTAATGCAATATCCGAACTTCTGCATGCTGAAATGTAGTGAACTGAAAGGTAACAAACCACAGGATTCTCCTTCAGTCAACTGTTTAACTGCACAAATAACACAATTCACAGGTATTTTCCTCATTTCTGCCTTGACTGATGTTTGGCAGCTGGGTGGTGCTTAGTTGGTTCGTCGTGATATAGCTGAAATATTGTTGAAAGTGACGTTAAATTCTATTCACTCACTTACTCGACTGATGTTTGTTGTACCCTAAAATACTTACGTGAGCAATTGTATCTGTCTCATAATGTTATTCACCCTAGCTATCCAGCAAATTTCTCTAAGTCCTGCAAGAAGGGGGCTACATTGAATGATGTTACTTTTCATAATTCAGTACCCAAAGAATTTGGGGATATATTCCCACAAATCGACCTCAATTTATGATACATGTAATTTAAGTTTGTAATCCAGTGTTAAAAGATAGGTAATTGATGACCATATATTTCGTTGTATCTTCGTAACATTGTCCTGTATACTATCATCACTGACTCCAGGAAACTAGTCCTACAGGTCTAAACAAAATATAAATTAGGAAGAATAGTGCACTGGAGTTGTAGATAATCAGTGTATACATTGTACATGTATTTCCTGATCATTTGTCATTCATTCTATTCACTCACCCTTGTCATTCATTCATGTACACTCTGAAAGCTGCTATAATTCAAAGTTTCTACACTGATGTATGTATTACATGTATACTGGATCCTCTATTGTGACGTTTTTCTGCTTGTCTACTTACATGACTTAGGATAGAATACCAAGAGAAATATATCAATGCCCAGGTATGGTGTTCAAATTTAAGGCTTGTTTTGTTGATTTTGTTTCATGTTTGACGAATTGTTTCTCATTGAAATTCAACACCCTTGTTCAAGTTATGGTGTGAGACACCTTTCCAAAAAATTGCTATTACTTGCATTGTTTTGAGTTCTATGCATGTACGGTTTTTTATGCCTCCGCTCATGCTGGGAGGCATGTATAGTTTATACCCTTGACCAAAATTTGGCCAAAGGGTATTGTCGTCATCATGTACGTCTGTCCATCCATCAGTCTGTCCATCACACCTTTCTCGTTACCAAGATATCTGTAGAATGACTTACCCTAGGCACACCAAACTTGCTGTGCACATCCATATGCTCGTGACCCAGAACCCTATTGAATCTGGACCTGAGGTTGTAAAATTTGCCGGTCATCTGCAATTGATGCGAAACCTTCACAGTTTTATTATTACCAAGGTATCTTTAGAACGACAAACCCTAGGCACACCAAACTTGCTACGACATCTATATGTTCGATACCCAGAACCCCATTCAATCTGGACCCGATTGGTTGGAAACTTTGGCAGCCATCTTTAGTTTATGCAAAACCATTAATCTTGTGTATCTCGGGTACCATTTTGCAGAAAACTATACATTTACAGAAAGCCAAAATTTCAATAAATCTGACTATATGGACTTGGTATGAATTTTTATTTCAAATTTTCTGTGGTAACCCAAGATATATTCCAGATATGCACTTGATGTGGATGTACATGTACCAGTATCCCATAATAAGATAAGTTAAGATTTTATTTGCTCTTTATGCCCGAAGGCTAATGGCACAGCATGTTAAAAGTAAAACAAATAAATATTTTCAAACACATATATAAAAATTTCCAGGATATACCTATAAGTTGTCGAGGATAGAGGGTCTATCATTTGGCCACAGGGGAGACATAGTAGATAAACATATACATGTATAGACTACAAGTCTTTCAGACACTAAAAGCTTTCGTGTACATATCTCGCTACACTGTTTACTACTGCTTGGATGGTTGCACTCATTATCCATCTAAATAGGGAAATAGTATCATATAATAAATTTAATAAATATGGTCCGATACAGTTAGAGTTTATCTCTCTGGGGTTGTAATCTCGTGCATCGCAGGAGAAAGTGTTTCTCATCCTC
The DNA here is from genome assembly GCA_036873755.1 of Hanleya hanleyi. NCBI lineage: Eukaryota > Metazoa > Mollusca > Polyplacophora > Lepidopleurida > Hanleyidae > Hanleya > Hanleya hanleyi. The sequence goes on along the minus strand of JAVTVY010021551.1, from coordinate 19,394 downwards.
AACAACCTTACAGGTGAGACAGGGCTGTTGTTCACGAGGTATTTTGTGCTAACGCCCCTTTTCAATTTCCAATTTGTGCGCTAATTCTGAACCATGTCAGGGCTACATGGTGGTGTCTATTTGGTATAGAAAAAATTGCATCCTCACCTCCGAGGGTTTCCTTAAAAGTACTTAAGTCTCCAGTTTACTACATTCTGAAATCTTACTTCTCCAGAGTGTAACAAATATATTAGTTAAAGTTTTCCCAATAAAGTTGAGGGTTGGTTCAGGGGAATTAAAACCCTGATTCTCCCACAGATATGCACAACCAGTTGTGGAGAGAGTTTTTCTGATAAAGTTAACCCAGTTGCAGCAGTTTGGCATGTTTGGGCTTTTTCTAATAACTTAAATTTGTTTGTGGTAGGCCTTATAGATCAAAGTACTGGGACTGGATGATACAATATGTAGAAAAAAGCTGATACTATTTACAATGGCGGCAACCTTGAGTGGAGTTCTTCCTAGTTCACCAAGTACTGCCATGTTGACAGATCTCGAGTGTACTCCAAGTATCGATCTGTCTACAATATTTCATGTGGACAGCTTCCATGCACCTTATCATGCTTATTAACCTTAAGCAAACTATCTGTAATTTCTTTATCTATCTAACCTGCCCATACTTCTGAGCCATATAGTAAAATAGGTTGTATTATACAATCAAACAGTTTACATGATAAACCTATATTAATTTCATTCGGGTTAACAGCATTTCTCAGAGCAAAAATAATATGATTTCAAGAGGGGGGGGGGGGGCTATACAGCGACCCCTTTTTCCGTGCATCCCTTTTCTGTGCATCCAGCAAATCTTGTCTTACACGTCTCATACATTGTTGTACACTGTCTAATGTTTACCTCCCCCCCCCAAAGTCTGTATGTTCGTTCACTCATCCATCTTTACTGTCAAGTTGTTTTGGTAATGTGTTAAAGGTTATATCAGATGGAGTGGAAATGCTTAACCCGCCGGAATGTGTCAAAGAGCAGCTGAGCCGTGGGAAACAGTTGAGGCAGGAAAGGCAACCAACTCCGATAGGGGAGATTGATAGTGTAGAGCAAACAGATCCAGAAGAGAATGGTGTAGAAGATGACCTTAAACCTAACCGACCAGACTATTGGAAAGAACAGTTACGACAGGAAAAGATAATAACTCAGATAGAGGCAATTGACGCTGTAGAACAAGCTGGTACAAACCTGCCTGAATGTGTTGAACAGCTGAGCGATGAGAAACAGTTGAGACAGGGAAGGGAAACTGATGCTGTAAACCAAGCTGATGCAGACCTGCTGGAATGCGTCCAGGAACAGCTGACCGATGGGAAACAGTTGAGACAGGAAAGGGAAACAATTCAGACAGAGGAGACTGGATCTGTAGAACAAGCAGGTACAGATGTGCCGCAATGTGTCAAAGAACAGCGGAGTGATAGGAAACACTTAAGACAGGAAAAGGAAAGAACTCCGGTAGAGGCGATTGGCGCTGTAGAGCGAGCTGGTAAAGACCTGCCGGAATGTGTCCATGGACAGCTGAGCAATGGAAAACAGTTGAGACCGGAAAGGAAAACAACTCCGATAGAGGAGATTGAAGCTGTTAAAAGAGCTGATGTAGACCCACCGGAATGCGTCAAAGAACAGCTGAGCGATGTGAAACAGTTGAGGGAAATTACTCGCGTAGAAGAGATTGACGCTGTAGAACAAGCTGGTACAGACCTGCCGAAATGTGTCAAAGAAAAGCGGAGTGATGGGAAACACTGGAGACAGGAAAGGGAAATAACTCGCATAGAGGAGATTGATGCTTTAGAGCAAGCCGGTACAGACCCACCAGGATGTGTCAAAGTACAGCTGAGTGATAGAAAACAGTTGAGACGAGAAAGGGAAATAATTCTGGTAGAGGTGATTGACGCTGTAGAGCAAGCTGATACAGACCTGCCGAAATGTGTCAAAGAACAGCTGAGCGATGGAAAACAGTTGAGACAGGAGAGGGAAATAACTCTGGTAGAGGCGATTGGCTCTGTGAAGCAAGCTGTTACAGATCCGCCGGAATGTGTCAAAGAACAGTTGAGCAATGGGAAACAATTGAGACGAGAAAGGGAAATAATTCCGGTAGAGGGGATTGACGCTGTAGAGCAAGCTAATACAGACCTGCCGAAATGTGTCCAAGAACAGCTGAACGATGGAAAACAGTTGAGACAGGAGAGGGAAATAATTCTGGTAAAGGCGATAGGCTTTGTAGAGCAAGCTGTTACAGATCTGCCGGAATGCGTCAAAGAACAGCTGAGCGATGGGGAACCGTTCAGACGAGGAAGGGAAACAACTCGGATAGCAGAGATTGAGGCTGCAGAGCAGTCTAATATGGAAGAGGTTGGTGAAGAAAACATTAATGGAATTTGGGAACATGACAGTGAAGAGATGTGCTCCAAAGAGAAGTTGAAGTGGCCCATCACTGTAGAAGATTCATGTAGCAATGACAGTAGTGATTCCTACATTTATCCAGCCTTGAAGATCAAAGCTTTACCAAACAAAACCGAAAAGAATGATGAAATGTCAGAGTTGAGCAAGAGCAGTGTTACACCTATCCATATGCCAGCCATTCCTCATGACGAAAACTGTGGAGAACAGAAGAAAATGATGGAAAAAAATGACATCGATGAGGGCATTGTTTCTGAAGAAGAGTCAAATGGACAGATCAGCAGTGATAAGAAACTCCCGGAGATATACATGCCAGCCCTTTTGGCCTGTGGAGACAAGAGGAAACACAAACTTTGGAATAAAAAACATGCATGTTTGTTTTGCAAAGAACTACAAACCAGTATCAGCAAACACCTCCGAACTCACAGAGACACTATAGAAGTGAAGGCAATCATGGAAATGGAATCAAATAAGAGCCTTGAGAAAGAACATGTCAAAAAAGATGTAGCACTACAGTTACAGTTACTAAAAAATAAGGGAGACCATGAACACAACCTCAGGGTTCTGGCTGATGGTAAAGGACATTTCATAGTTTCTCGTAGACAGGATAACAAGTCATTTGATTCGGATGGATATTCCCCCTGTTCAACATGTTTTCTGTGGATCAAAGAGTCGGATATCTATAAACATAAAGCTTACCGTTGTCCATTTGCAACCAATAAGAAAACACCATCAACAGGAACTCTGATAACACAGGGTAGATTGATGAAGGGGTCCCTCTCCGGTTTTTCTGGTGTGGTTATAGAGGTTTTCCCTTCGATGACCCGGGATGCAGTGAGCAGAACAGCTCAAAATGATTTTCTCATAACAGCTCTAGGAGAAGAATGGCTTCGGAAAGCAAGTAGAAACAGTTTGCGTAGAAAGAACTATGCCAGTAGCCACATGCGGAGAGCAGCACGTGTCCTACACATCTGCAGGATAAACGCCTACAAATCTGGAATCACTTTCATGGATTTCCTGACCCCGGCAAACTTTGATGTTGTTGTGACGGCAGCTGTCACAGCTGCTGGAGGAAAGGGAGAAATTTGTGATGATCTGGAACATCCATCTGTGTCTGCCAAGTTTGGTCATGATTTGAAGAGAATGGCGGAGACAAAAGAAACCTTGGCAATCAAGCGTAGTGATGACATCATGCGAAAAGAAGCTGTAGACTTTTCCATATTGCTGACTAAGCTGTGGCCATCCAGAGTGGCAGTAATTGCTCACCGTATAGCCGAGGAGCGCAAGTTTGGAAAGAAAATCGAACTACCAGCTGCAGACGATATGAAAAAGATGTCCGACTTTCTTCAGAAAGAACTGCATAGTCTGAGGGGTACACATTCAACAGAAGAGGCATCATGGGCAATGTACCAGAGAACTGTCCAGCTTGTTCAGGCACGTTTGGCAACTTACGTTTGGGGAATTAGAAGCATTGAGGTGATTATTCATTTTCCTTTTCATCAATTATAACCAATATTATAAATTTTACATTTACAATTTGCATGAAGTTTCCCAATGGAGAAAACTAAATGCACTGGTTCAGTGATCTACCCTGAAGGAGACTTGTTCTGCAATATGGTAACATTGCTCTAAAGAAGCGAACACATATATCCATATGTTCGCTCTGGAGTAAGAATGGTACCATAGGGGAGAACATGTTCTGGAACCAATTGGAGATTTGCCATTTTTGTGTGTGCCTGCTAACGTCGTGTTCATCGGCATGATAGAGGGTTTAGGCTTGTAAATTCTGTATCAGTGTGATTCAGTTGTGCCACTGTGTGCAGTGGGTGGGTGGTTGGGTGGGTTCAGGTTCTTGTTGCTTCAGTGCATTTTGCTGAGAAGCAACAGGAACTTGATAATGTGATGTATAGCACTCTACTTGTCTTTATTGCGCCATATTAGCATCCTGTCTGTCTTGTGCGCTGTCCTTAGTGTTTTATAGGGTGGATGGAGGGTGTCTGGTTCTATGCTGCTTCAAAGATTGCTTCTTCGAAGTAGCAGGAACACAACTGGGCTGGGTGATGCTTAGTTGGTTCATCGTAATATAGCTGAAATATTGGTGAAAGCGACGTTAAATTCTATTCATTCACTCACTTATTGCACCATGTAAGTGTCCTGTATGTGTCTTGTGTGCTGCTCTCGGCGTTCTATAGGGTGGATGGAGGGTGTCTGGTTTTATGCTGCTTCAAAGATTTCTTCTTTTAAGTAGCAGGAACAGAACTGGGTTGGGTGGTGCTTAGTTGGTTCGTCGTGATATAGCTGAAATATTGTTGAAAGCAACGTTAAATTCTATTCACTCACTCATGATATAGCTGAAATATTGTTGAAACTCACTTGTGTGCAGTGGTCACTGCATTAATTTGCATTACCCTCTTTACATACTTTCATTCAACTTGAGGCTACATTAAACATGTATTATGCCATTGTTTTAAGCACACGTGTTTAATTTGAATTTAGGGTGAACATGGTGAAGTGAACTTTACAATTGTCACCGTTTCAGGTTGGAGTCCTATCTTAAAAGACACACTACAACTGATGTTCTGTATGATGACATTTTGAATGACATGACTACCTTAGAGAGACGGCTCTATGACACGCATGACCTGGTTACTGTACGGGGAAAGCGTGGAGCACCAGTCCCGGTACTTATCCCCCAAGATGCAAAGATGGCCATGAGTTACCTAACCAGTGAACAGATCCGAGCATCCTCTTCAGTGGGTTTGCAGCCAGAGAATGAAGATTATCTGTTTTCCAACAGTGGTATGTTTGCTGTATCAGTAAGACTTGCATACTTTTTAAGTTTATCTTTAATTAAATTATGGGCCGTATGTTGGCCGTGTGGTCTAAAGCGCTGTGCTTACGGATCACTGACCACACACTGCTGTTAGCTGAGTTCCCGTGCAGTGACAGTCATGGGTTCATGCCCAGCTAGTGTATGTGTGGGAGTTTGCCAGTACTTGCCGATGTGCGGTGGTTTCACCCGGGAACGCCAGTTTCCTCCACCCTCCATCTGACCATCATGATAGCACTCTTGAAAGCTATGTATATATAACTCACCTCCCTTCTATAAAAATGCATGTACTCCATTTACAGAGCATGAACATGGTATACGTTTTTTGTGCGTAGAATGCTGGACAATTTTCAAGAAATTACTTGTGGTCTAAAGACACAATTGGCAAGTGTAGTGCAAGACAAAATATCCGCATTGTGATTAAAAAAACTTGATACAACACTACCTATTAAAACAATTCCCAGTACCATGTAGTGTGAATTAAATAGCAATACATGTATCACGTGTATCGGCTATAACAATCTAGACACAGATACATTTATATATAGCTTGCAATGTCCTGTTTGTAATAGGTGAATCTATTATGTTGCGAGTAGCAATTACGATCTGCCATGTTTACATGCCCTCATCTGTTTCTGTATTTTTAGGTAGAGGGGCCTTCAGAGTTTGTGACTCAATGCGAGACCTAAGGAAAGAGGCTGGGGTTAAAGTGGACTTGCAGCATCCAGATTTACTCCGCTGTACCCTACTGAGACAAGCAGCCAGAGGATGCTAGGTCCCCCGCCAAAATGGCAGCAATATTTATAAGCGCTGTCGGTTTCAGAAGATATTCATGAGGATGGCAACAGCTACTTCACAGGCGTAAGAAGCAGAGGGGTCTTTCCACCTTCCCAGGTTTTGAGATCAACTCCGAATGGCTGACTGAATGTTGATTGCTACTGTAATATATTTTCTTTACCATGTAGCATGAAAATTATGTAACCGAAATGCAACCCCAAGAGACAACTCATGGCATATTATCTGCAAACTAAATTTGACAAGAATATGAAGGCATCCTCAACCTATTGCCCAGAAACCAAATTTAGACTTTGCCACAAGGAGTCACCACCTGTAGGTGCAAGCAGGCAAAACACAATCCCAAATGACATCTCATGTCATGGTATCGGCATATGAACTTTGAGACTCTGAAGCAGGGTCCGAATTAGGAAATTTGTGATGACCTGCTATTTTTTTCCATCGAAAAAAAAAATCGCAGGTCAAATCTAACATCACCTGCTATTTATGAAGTTGGACAGCTATTTTTTTTTTCTACATGTGCAAATCCACCAATAAGGCCTCTGTTAATTAATCTTTAGCTTCTCATGACCTTGGGAGGAAATTATGATGATGCTGAATTCTGTAATTATTAATTATTTGACTGCTTTAAAACATTGCAATAAAAAAGAAGTTTTATGTATGTGGTATTACTGTCTCCACTAAAACTTCGCTGACTGTCCAACTAAAAATGAGGTGGGCGTTTTTTATATTTATTATTTATTATTTTTTTATTTGGCACACATGTTCTTTAAAACTGAGCACCAATGGAAAGTTGATGTCAACTTTGATATGTCAAAGACAACTATTTCCCCTAATTTCTGCAATTAGAACTGCAAAAGCCTTGTTGACTGAATCATGTGGACTATATATACTTATATTTATCAAAAGTCTCCCCTTGTAAATTGCTGATTGCAATAAATTAGAATCAGCCACCAGAGTCCCGTTGGAATTATCAATTAACTGAAATGTCTGCTTAGAAAAACTTCAGCTTGTGAATAGAAGCCCAGGAAAAGAGGCCAACAATATTATTTATCATCAGTACCGTACCAACTGGAAAAAAAACCAATAGATAGTCCGATTCCGTTTCGTAACAGGTCCGACTTTTGCATGCACCGGACCACCGCGCATGAATTGACGCGCAGCAACCGGAAGTGAAATTGGCGCGGGAAATGTTGACAGAGAAATCCAACAACAATGGCCAAAGATCGGCTTGGAATAAATTTTCAATGGATTATTTCTTGGATTGTCCGTTGCTTCAGATAGATCTAGACTCCTAAAAGGTATTTACGAAAATTGATCGCATTTTATCGTTTTTGCTGGATGAAATCCTACTTTCCGCATGCGACAGATAGATTTTTGTGCAACTAGTCACGGGAAAAATTCACCGCTTTCGACCGCTGCCTTGTTCTGCAGATTTTATTTTTTTAGTGGAGTATTTGTACGATGATATCGCCCACGAAGAATTCAATTTACGTTGTGTGCAACGGAAACAAAATTATATATAGGTTGGAAAGTAAGGAATGGCCAGGAAAATTATGGCCTGCTACTTTTGGTCGAGATTTGTTTTCTTAGCAGGTCATTTTCCACATCGCCTGCTTTGTCAAAATTTTGGCCTGCTTTTAGCCAATAGCAGGCCGCCATTTCGAACGCTGTGAAGAGGGGTCCTCAAGTTATTGCCGGTACTAGATGCCCACCGGTGTTCATGTTATTTGGGGCGGGTCACATATGAATACAAAATCTGAGAATAATCTGATGAGCAGTTGCCAAATTATTGCCCGGAAACAAATTTTTCCACCAGGAGACGCCACCTGTAGGCAGAGGCGGGAAAAATACAATCCCAAGGAACATGGTATCGTGGGGACATCTGCATACCAAATTTGAGAAGAATCCGATGAGGGTCCTCAAGTTATTGCCCAGAAACCAAATTTAGATTTTGACACCAGGTGACGCCACCTCTAGGCGCAAGTCAGTGAAATGCATTATCAAGCGACATCTTATGTCACGGTACATTCATACAAAATTTGAGAAGAATCCGATGGTCAGTTCTCAAGTTATTACCCGGAAACGAATTTGCGATGTTGCCACCAGGTGGCGCCACCTGTGAGTGCAAGTGAGCGAAAGGCAATCCCAAGCAACAGCTCCTGGCATGGTAAATGCATGCCAAATTTGAGAAGAATCCGATGAGCCGCAACGTTTCTCATGTTACCCAGAAAGGTACATATGTAGGATATTTCAAAGAAATATTCGACCAAGTGTTTCTAAGTTATCACTTGCAGCATGGAATAATGGAATGAACTCTAGTGGCGCCACCTCCAGGTGGAGTTTGCTGAAACGCACCACCAACGGTGTTTTGTAGCAGGGAATGCATTTACCAAATTTCAAAAGAAATCCGACAAATTGTTCGAAAATTATCGCTCGCGAAGGATTTGAACAAACATGAACGGACATGCATTAAAGTTTGGAACAAGACCCAGTGGCGCCACCTACAGGCGGATCTTGCTGAAACGTAATACCAGTGACGTCTTGTCGCAAAGAATGCAGATGCCAAATTTCGGAGGAATCCGACAAAGCAGTTAGGAGTTATCGCTTACGCAGTATTTGCACGGACATACACTAAATATTGGAACAAGACCCAGTGGTGCCACCTACTGGCGGATCTTTCTGAAACGTAATACCAATAGACGTCTTGTCGTAAAGAATGCAGATGCCAAATTTCGGAGGAATCCGACAAAGCATTTAGGAGTTATCGCTTACGAAGTATTTGCACGGACATGCACTAAAGATTGAAACAAGACCCAGTGGCGCCACCTACAGGCGGATCTTGCTGAAACGTAATACCAAGAGACGTATTGTCGCAAAGAATGCAGATGCCAAATTTCGGAGGAATCCGACAAAGCATTTAGAAGTTATTGCTTATGAAGTATTTGCACGGACATGTCCGTGCATGCACGGACACATAGAAGCAAGAACCCAGTGGCGCCACCTACAGGCGGATATTGCTGAAACGTAATACCAAGAGACGTCTTGTCGCAAAGAATGCAGATGCCAAATTTCGGAGGAATCCGACAAAGCATTTAGAAGTTATTGCTTACAAAGTATTTGCACGGACACGTCCGTGCATGCACGGACACATAGAAGCAAGAACCATTTTAAAGTCCCCGGCCGCGTTGCGGCGGGGGACAAAAATACATGGCAACAGGTACTCAGGTAGGTTGTCAATTGTGTTCAATATCCACATACAGTGTGAAGTGATACTATGTGGCACAAACGTGTGAACATTCTCTATCCACAGTTGCAATTTTTCGTGAGTGGATACGCTAGGTAGAGACGATGTGTCGTGTACCAAAATTGAGGTCAAGGTCAAAGGTCACTTTTGCCTAAAATCAGCAAATCATTGATCATTGACAGTTCCAGGGGTACTTCAATTGACCTCAGGTGTCAACCCATCACTCCTCGTCAACCTTTCCGCCCTTCTTCTTTCCTTTCGGGTGGAGAGGCCTACTCCGACGCCACAGCTTCCTGAAAGGGGATTTAGCACTGGTTCTTAGGCGCCTGTCCGTGCCGCCCTTCGATCCCATCGGCACCTGTGTGATGAAGTTTCTCTCCTACCTGATCGCCTTTGCATCTGCTGCCCGCTTATCAGAAATCCATGCCTTGGACTTCAGGTCTTTGAGATGAAACCCTGAGTGGACCTGGGTGGCGTTATCTACTCTCACGGAGTTTGTTGCTGAGAAGCAGTCACTCTACGACAACCTTCCGAGAGAGTTAGCCATCCCGGCTCTGTCCAACATCCTGTCCGCAGCTGTTGACGACGACAGAGTCCTGTGCCCCGTCAGAGCTCTCTCCTGCTACCTGGCCCGTGTGGAGCATATGAGAGCCGGGCGGGTGCGTCCCTTTCGGGCCCTCTTCAAAGCAGGAAATATCGAAAAATACCATATCTGCCTGGCTTTCCAAAACCATTCAATTGGCTATACGGACGTACCACTTGAGGTAACTACTTTATCCAAGGTCTCCGCCCATGAGGTCAGGGCCATGGCGGCATCCTGGCCTCTATGGACCAATAGATCCGTGTCAGACATCATGAGGGCCTGCTACTGGAGGAGTAATGTAAGACGGGACATATACTCGCTGGGACCCCTGGTGGCTGCCCAGCATGTTGGGGACCCGTCTTCATCGCACTAGACCTCCTAGTGGTTTTACCATTTTTTTAAAAATCTGGTAAGTGGCTGTTCTCCCCAAAAGGAAGTCGCGTGGTCAGACAGAGAGGGTTCCGGGTACTCACGCATGGGAATTGGGCATTACAAGGGCTATTTCTTTTGGTTCTGTGGTAAGGTTTTACAATAGAACACGATAGCAATAAGGTATGTGAAGGTAAGTTTAAGCTTAGAAATAGGAAAATTGACTTTCAAATTTGTCATTTTTCTTCAATTTTTCTATCAATCCTATTCCACATCATATGATTTACCGAAGTGAACCTCAACATCACCACACAACTTCAAAATATGTAAATACAGTATCTGCTGCATGAAAAGCCACATGGTCACAATACTCTTAGTCATCATATGGTGTATTTTCAACAAACAAAAAATCGACCATAGAGGCCCACATCCCTCGCAGCAGCAGCACCCATTATGGTACGCTGTAATCTACCTTAACAGGTGCTGTTGGTGGCCTGGACGTGGACCTCTATGGTTGATTTTTGTCGTGACGAGGCCTTCTGTTGTATCTTGACTACCTTTCCTGATTCCTTTACTCATGACCTTTCAGTCTTTCTCAACTCTATTCAACTGACTTTTCTCTTCCTTTACCAGAATATAACTCCAGCCCACTTACTATTAAGCTTTTTATAATTGACTTATACATATGGTATTGTGCTATGATCATGATGACTGAAATATTACATTACATTACATCTGTTAAATTCACATGCTGCAAGATATCTGAAATACTCCAGACTGAATTTTGTGACACTCAGTTAGTGCGGTGGCCTGGCCTCGCTTTGCGGTGTAGATCTTCCATCTGATATTTAAAGTACAATACTCAAGTTTGGAAAATTTACGCAGATTCAGTCAGGCAAACTGACTATGTTTCGGTGTTTCTGACATATTGACTGTTGGCAGTTGTCCGGAACAACTACATACAGATTAAATACCTTAAACATTGTCTTGATGGTGAGAGAAATGAATACTCAAGGCACCTGCTATGTGCACTTTTTATCATTATGTTTATATTGCAGATGCTGTCTGTTGATGACCAGGAATTGACATGGATAGTGAAGCATTTGGGCCACAGTGTGAAGGTGCATAAAGAGTATTACCGTATTATGTCATCAACGATTGAGAGAGCGAAGATCGCAAAGTTACTCGTATTGGCAGATAACGGCAAGATGGGCAAATTTCAAGGAAAGTCCCTATGCGAATTGAACTTTGAAGGTAACATAACATTTAGACATGAATTTGTTTTCTTGAAATTTGTTGTGGCAGAAACCCGGGCTGCCTTTTATATAGAAAATTGCAATTTTCAGTACGAAATATAATTCTTCAATATATTAAGGGAATGAATGCCAGAAGTAATTTCTCTCCGTCATGTCTGTGCGTGTTAACATTGGTAACCATGTTTTTTTATGCAAAATTATTCATTATTGAAATTACTTACGTTTGTCTTTTTTTTCCAGAAATCAACATTGAAGAAGAGCCTGATGGAGCCTGTAAGTTTGCTGTCGTCTGACATTGAAAATACGTGTTTATCCCGTTGCCAAGTTTTGTCTCCGTCTGTCTCTCTGTCACACTTCTCTGGTTACCACTTTATCTGTAGAACCAAGATTCCTAGGTACGGTACAGCAAACTGGAGTCACACCTGTGTATGGTCATAACCTCAGGGTTGATCCTTATATATCATAGTATATCAATATATATACTAGTACATGTGAGATATCTTACAAGCATTGCAGCTCGGAGATTTGAATACTATTAGTCAGAGTTGAAACTCCATGTGGAAGTTACCTTTTCTGAGTCAGCGTTCCAATGAATATCTGAACTAACCAACTCGCAAACTTTTAAGTAGTGGTCGTTGGTTTTTACCCCTCAGTCATCTTTTGGTCGACAGAACAGGGTATTGTTGTCGTGTTTGTCCGTCCATCACAGCAACGATGTAGAACACCCAAATTTTCAAATCCTATTCATATAGTTAACAGTCACAAGTTTATTGAAAGTGAGTCATCGTGCCCTACATCTTAGAGAGTCATGTCTCTCAACTGATTATTCGGTCTAGATATTATTTGATGTAAATGTTTGACCTTCAAACTTGTGTTCTGGTTTTGGCATTAGGGTGGGTTTGTTTTTTGTTTTGTTTTTCATGCTTTTCACATGTGATTAATCCAATAAGTATGGTTGCAGTGACCCTCTTCGAAGTTATCTTCTTTGCACAGTTTCTCAAGAAATACTTGACACTGGTCATTTTAAACTTGGTGATAGATTGCATGAGCATGATGAGAGGATGCTGGAGATTTCCTTTTGAGACAAGCGCATTATCCAACATTGTCGCTGCTGCCAGCTTCAATTTTCACATGTCTGAACAAAACTCAGATATGACCTGGTCAATCTTCTTCAAATTTGGATGATGTATTAATATCAGTGAGAGGATGTTTTTGCTTTCTTGTCAGACAAGCACAATTTCTGATAGGGCTGCTGTCGCCATCATAGAGTTCTCTAGCTCATAATCTGATAAACATTGTAATTTAGGAAATTGTAATTTATTTCGCACAAATCTCACATTGTTTCTTCGAATTATTAATTGTTGAGGATAGGTTATCAATAATTTTTTTTGAATATGTGCAGCTGTCTAACAAAATGGATGAGAACTGTAAAACATAACATTTACATGTATGTTTGTCCTCGTTTAAGAATGGATAGATTGTCGGTGGATCCACTGATCAATTTGGCATAATAATACTACTATGTGGAGGTTACTTCGAATAGAGATGCCTATTGTTGTGAAACATGGTCTTCCAACATGTCCAAGTATAAACAAATTTTCGTTTCTTATGTTATACAGATGATGGAAAGACCTTGGGTGAAATACCAGAGGAGGAGGAGGAGGAAGAGAGAAGTCCCTCCCAGACACCAGCTGCAGGTACAATATCTTAGGAGGGAATTGTTCTGATTTTAATCTTTGATATACTTGTAATGTATACATTAGTACCTATACATATGGTTGAAGTAACAAATATTAATCCTTCTTTCACCCAGCTTGTAAATGCAAGACTAATGAGATCTCACGACCAGTTTCTGGAAGTCAAATAGAAATAGAACAATATACCTGTGTAATGAACCATTTGACTTTATTGATGACTACAGAGATTCAATTTTTTTAGCTTGAAAAAATGGTGTTCCTAATTTTCCTGATGTCCTTAATGGTTTTGTGTTGCATCTAGTCAACTGAAATGTAAATCGTAATGTTTCAGAAGATGACCCAGAGTGGCGTACCCGTGAAGATGAGGATGAGGAAGATGAGGAACCACCTAAAAAAAAGGCTTGGTACGATATAGTTAATCTAGTCTTTTTTATTCATGCTATTGAATATTGAGCTTGAACATTTCTTCAATTTCACATATCCATGAGAAATTCCGGAAGGTACCTTCCAGTTCGGAAGTTTATTTGACTCGCCTTTACATAGGGCGAGGTATCGGTGTGGTAGGGTAAAGGGCATCTGGCAGTTGGAGAAGAAAGGAAAATAATGAATGGCTAAGAGTGCAAAACATGATACATGTAAGACAAAGGTCTATCAGAACATGTGTAAGTAACAAACTACTGACCATTTCATTTACATAATCAAATGCATCAATTATCTGTGATTATCATGTAAATGAGGTAGGCAAAAATGTGCTATTTCTGTATGACCTGATAGGCTTCTATATAAACCTGTGTGATAGTGCTAGACTCCTAGTCTTATGTGTATTTAGTGAAATCCACACAACACATAAAAAACATGCACATACATTAAAACAAACCGACTTCTTTCCAATAACCTAAAATACAGTCTTCTTTTACCTGACTAAAAACATCTGCTAAAGTAGCTGCTTGGTAAAAAGAATCTCTAACAATCTTAAAATCTACACAGTCGATCAGAATATGTTTCACTGTGAGATGTTCATGGCATATGGCATACATCTTGGGACTGGTTTCTTTTTTAGCAGATGTTTGCAGGTTAATTGGGTCGAATGACATGTTGATATCTGTCTTGAAGAAAAAAAAAGTGTCTAAAAATTCGTTGGAGTTGTGAATAAATTGAATCTATCGATATGATAACTGTGGCTTCGTGTCATGCCATCCTAGCTACCAGGGGCCTTCCCTCTCCCTTTCTTTTCTGTAGTAGGTGTAAAGTAGACCTGGTGTTCATGATGATGTCATGCAGAGTCTGTATGCAGATATTGCCTCTGATTCTCATCAGCTGCTGCTGACTGATCTTTGGTAACTGTTATATCTGCTCAACGGACAGTCGAAAAATGCCATATTGGAGATCTGGTGGATGTGGAGCCTACTGGACTTGAGCAGATGTTCGTTAGAACTCTGCTGGTAGTACTGCATGCACGATAAGCCTACTCAACCAGATGAGGCTAAAGTTGATGTTGCTGCTGTTGTATCCCGTAGTGTTACACATACCTGATAGAAACCTACACATACTTGATAAGGTACAAGCATACCCAATAAGGCACACACATGTAACCAATTAGGCAGTACACACGCCTGATTAGGTAATACACACACTTGATTGGGTGACACACACACACACACACATGATTAGATAATATATATATATATACCAGTACCTGCTTAGACATGCACATGAATTTTTGAGAACTTTTGTATAAGAATAATGAAAAAAGTCCCAAGTTTTGCTTGCTTGTATCAATCTCCACTATCTGGCTGATGGGACTGACAGGGTGTGATACAGCAAAATTTGGGATTTCTGGTATTAGAGAAATGGCTATTTGCTCAATAGAAGCTGAAAAGCATGCAGCATCATTTCTATTTGTCTACTTTATTAGCATAATGGTATTCATATATCCACATTTATCTTCTGAAATCGATGTTTTCGTCGTATTCCGGAAGATTTGATTTCCATCTCTGCAAAGCACCAATTTTGAAAATAGTTCAATATAATATACACAAGCCCAATTCTAAAGTACATGGAAATTGTATCCAAGTGAAACTGTAGGTGGACAGGTTATTTATCTCAAGAACTGAAAAGACTGCTAGTGAAATTTGTCAAATGTTGGAAGAAATTCTCCCTGCAGATGCCTGAAGTTAACTGTTGCAGTCTGAATAATTAGAAGAAATAGGGTAGTTCAGATTGTTGAGAAGAAGGGCATAAATCTGTAAAATGTATTTCACAGCGACTTGACTGCGGTTGATCTATAATATGACAAGTACATACACCAGAGTGCAGCTTCGACTCCTGAGGTACATATAACATTATTTCGGCCTGGATATTATTTAATGTAAATGTATGTCCATAAGGAATGGACCAATTATCTTCAAACTTGCTTGTGTTCTGGTTTTAGCATTTGGGTGTTTTTTGTTTAACACAATGCTATTCTATGGATAACAACTTCTTTATTGCTGTGGAGCTGACGTTTCATTGGAGATACTTCCAACTTTTTCAAAGCTTTGATTTCCATTTCCATTGTTTTTTGTTTGTTTTTTATTTTTTCATGCTTTTCACATGTGATTAATCCAATAGGTATGGTTGCAGTGACTCTCTTCGAATTTATCTTCTTTGCACAGTTTCTCAAGAAATACTTGACACTGGTCATCTTAAACTTGGTTATAGTTTGCATGAGAGGATGCTCGAGATTTTCTTTTGAGACAAGCGCATTATCCAACATTGTCTCTGCTGCCAAATTCGATTTTCACATGTTGGAATAGAACTCAAATATGACCTGGTCAATCTTCTTCAAACTTGATGGATGATGTGTTGATATCAGTGAGAGGATGTTTTTGCTCTCTTGTCGGACAAGCATTCAATCCCAGCAGGCGGCTGTGTGTGGAAGCTTGGCAATTCTGTACTGTTTTGTTAGAAAACTGGAATAGAACTGAACTGTTCATCTCACTGAAGAAAAGGGTCATCTTTAGTACTACATTCCAAAGTGTACCTGATTGATGGATTACCCCAAACCCCAAAATCCCATTGAAACTAGCTGTCAGAGCCCAAATTCACTTTTCCATCATTATTCAAATTAAATAAGAATTTATTTTAGTAAAAAACTAATCTAGAAAGTGTGGAGATAAAGAATTTTCTCCAGGGTTATCAGGCTGAGAGATAGTCTGTGGGCAATTAAATTTGCCTGTGGGCAACTAAATCTGCAGCCTGAATGTCAGTTCATTTGGATATGTGGCTTGCTCAGCCTCAGCCCATGAGCAACCTGTAATTAACAATTTGTCACATGGATGGTCAGGTGGGTTCAGGTTCCTGTCGCTTCAATACAATTTGCTGAGAAGGAACGGGAACTTGATAATGTGATGTCTAGCACTGTAATATCACTTGTCTTTATTGCACCCTATAAGTGTCCTGTCTGTGTCTTGTGCGCTGTCCTCAGTGTTTTATAGGGTGGATGGAGGGTGTCTGGCTCCATGCTGCTTCACAGATTTCTTCTTTGAAGTAGCAGGAACACAATTGGGCTGGGTGGTGCTTAGTTGGTTCGTCGTGATATAGCTGAAATATTGTTGAAAGCGACGTTAAATTCTATTCGCTCACTCGCCCTTAGTTCATTGTGATATAGCTGAAATATTGTTGAAAGCGACATTCACTCACCGATAGTTGGTTCATTGTGATATAGCAGAAATATTGTTGAAAGCGACGTTAAATTCTATTCACTCAATGAAAATGAAAATCAGGTTTTGAAGAATAACATACCTTATATGTGGTGCTTGCATGGTCATCTCTGCAGGTCTTATTTTATTCATTGTTTTTAGCAGATAAACATACTTGGTCAAAGGCAGAGTGTAAAGAAGTGGAGGAATTCTTTTCAACGGAGATCGATGCACTCAAAGTGCCTGGGAAGGCAGGACCGTTGGCATACTTGGAATTTTCGAAGTATGCCAAGAACAGAAAGAGACGGTGGGAGGATGTCAAAAATAAACTGAATGCATGTGTCCAAAGGAAGAAGAGAAGACGAGGGAAATGTCAGGACTAAGGTACATTTGTAGCGAAATGTACAATTCTTAGGGTTTGATTCTGTTTTGTATCTGATTGTCTTGATTATGTCATGTATCTGAGGGGCTTGATTCTGTCCTGTATCTGAGGGGATTAATTCTGTCGGTCACAAGTGTCGCCGGATTTCGCTTTGAGTAACTAGTCTGACATCCAATATAACTTGATAAAAGAAAATGAATATGTACATGTATAATGCCCAACTGCCAATACAAGCTCTACGCTCATCGGTCAGGTTTTCTACATGGCCTGAAGGATAACTGTCTCAGTAGGTATGTGTATTGCCTCATCAGGAGTGTGCTTTACCTAATCAGGAGTGTGTATTGCCTAATCAGGTACATGTGTGCATTACCTAGTCAGGTACATGTGTGTACCATATTTCCCCCCGCCCCCTCATACCGGACACCAGGGACTATGTTCCCTGCTCCTTTATACTATAGCAAGCCCTCTATCTTGTCGGGCCATTTCTCGGTTACTAAATGACATCGAACTCCTAAACTTGTATGGTGCTTTATTGATAACTTGAAGTTGTGCACTGAAGTTTTTGGCCCAGACTTTACCATAGTCTCTGCCACGCTTCTTTGTACTGTAGCAAGCCCTCTATCTTGTCTGGAACATATCTCGGTTACATCCAGTAAGTTTCCGTATGTCTGGTTAAATTTATGACACTTTCCCATGGTGATGTATAGATCAGCTTGCATTGTTTGATGTTTGATCCATCATGAAGGGGATGGGGGAGCGGGGTGTGTGAGCATGTATGAAAGCAATCCCTGAGGATGTCGTCATCAGTGTCCGTGCCCCAGCCTGAAAATAAGACTTTTGGTTTAGCAATTTCAAAAAAATTGTCTGTACCGGATCATCTAAGTCAGACATTATTGTCTATATTCCAGATGTACCAGATAATCTGTCAGATGTTTATGTCTGTACCAGAACATCCATGTCAGACATCAACATTATTGTCTACCAGATCCTCTATTCCAGATATTATCATCTGTACCAATAACTCAATAACTAGTCAACTGATCGAATTCAAACTTGGAGAATGCCTTGACTTTGGTGAGATAACAGTTGTGATTGCTTTTCAGTTACCTGTATAATCCAAAGAGTGCCACCATCAGCCATCTTGTATTGATGGATCTTTACACATTTCTTGTCTTACCGGTACCAAAACTATTGAACCAATCGACTTCAAATTTGACAGTATCTTGACATCAGTGAGAAGACGGTTGGCATGCTTTTCATTTACTTGTGTACTCCAAGATGGCGGCCAATCAGCGAAACTCTACCATATCCCCAACGTAACCCACCATTTTCGAGTCCTGTGCTATCCTACTTGTTTAAATTACCGATCCACAACACCTTTTGTATGATATGGAAGTTATTAATGTCTGTATCTTTTGTAAGCACAGACAATATGTTTCAGCAAGGGCGTAGACAAGTTGTCAGGTTTGAGTTGGCTTGAGAGGGCGAGAGTCTGAGAGGGGGGTATCACCCCTCGCAGCGTAAGAATTTTTTTTGAAACTTGATGGTAAATTGGCACTCTCTGGGAGCATCTGAGCAGTATAACATTGTAACAACTGAACTTTGATTTATGCCAAAATGTCTCATAAAAATGACGATCACTACATTGATAAACGTTACAAGCTGAAATGATCATTCAGTCTCGGGTTTGCACTATAATTCAAGTTAATCCTTAGACAATACTATTCTGCCCCGATAGCAGCGGAATGGCTGCACTGACGCGTGGCTGAGCACATGAGCTCTGGTTCATTAATCGGGTTGCCTTTGCTATCTTTTTAACATAGGAAATATTGTTAATCGATGATAATTGGGCTATTTTCTACCTGCAGTTGTCGGACTTATCAAAAATGTTAGCTTAGTGGTCCTTTCTTGGAATAGTAGGAAAACTTATCCATATTTACACCAGTTATTAAACAGTGACTTCAGGTCTACTGGCTCTCCCGGATAATATATTTCAGACGTTTTCGGCGATATGTCTCGGACAATTTATAGGATCAATCTCACGTTCGGCTATTTCCTTTTTGAGCGGAACTTTCTCAGCTAAAGTGAGTTCTGGGGCTAGATTGTTTATCGGACAGCATTG